>JARQTJ010000745.1:174838-203840 GCA_030142635.1 Trachelus troglodyta
ACGTAAAATACCTAGTATGCTACATGTCGAAAACCATGTAATTTACATCGAGTATCCTACCTACCCAACCCTGGTGGCAGGGCTGGCCACCGCCTCAGTCGCTCTATGTCTATTCGAGATGCATTTTTTTTCAAAGAGTTTGAAATAGGGATCGCGTAGTCCATACTATAAGCCAAACCAAGATATACCTTAAATTTTCTTTCCAGGTGTTGACCTTATGTGTAAAAAATAGTAGGCCAAACCAACAAGAGTTTGTGTGTTATATGTAAAGGCAGGATGAGCCAAAAGTTAAAAAGAGCCATAGTTGATCTATTGAGTATGGCTTTAGGTTTGGGCTACTATTTTTTATACAATCTAATCAATGATTGTTCAACAGTTCATACATGTTTACCTAGTAGTAAAGCATTTCTGAAGATGGCCCCAATGAGGGTCGAAACGGAAAAAGAAATACGCACTGTCTTTTTTCCATAATTTTACCTGGGCTGCGTAAGGTCAACATCTGGAAAAAAAATTTATAATTAAAACCAGCTGACAATTTCAATAATTGATAAGATACACCTTTGCTGCATGGGCTAGCTGCTAATACGACCGGCTTGTGGCGCTAGACATATCAAACGAAATCGCCAATTACAGTGCAGAAGTGTTTCTCAAGGAAGCTCGAAATCTCCCTTGAAATAAGGAGGCCAATAAGGCTCCTTGTTTTGTCAAGGAAGGTCTATGAAACGCGAAACGAGGAACGGGGGATCCTTATTAGACAAGTCGTTTGGCCAACGTTGACACAAGTCAACACAAGACATGTAATTGGTAACCACCCAAAGAATTCATACACACCCCTATTTCTGGTTTATTTTCTGTTGCATTTAATTTTGTTAATCTGTTCTTAATATTTAAATATACATATTTTTTTGAAATATTTGCTGAACAATTTTCGTTCACTAGGACGCACCGATGAAAATTCCCTAAGACTTCTTCCATTTCATTCGTCAATAACTAGAGAATAAACTAGTGTATTGCAGTTGGATCTGATTACAGTATTCTTATCATGTGCTCTCCTTTGTGAGCAATGACAAAATGTGGTAAATCCCTCAATTATTAGATTGTAGTGATACCTATGTTATATACACGTATTATACAGTTACCGCTATGCGTTGGAAAATGCTAAAATCACAGTACAGTATTATTTCAAGTCAGCTACATTAATGAGGTGGAGCTGTGTTACTAGTAGTATATTTTTATTAAATACTATTTGAAGTCAAGACATTTTTAAGAACTTATACCTTTATGCATTTTGCATTTTCTTAAACAGTCACAGTTTATGCATACATGGAACATGAATAATTCTTTGAAAGAATTGGCCAAAAAAGGCATTATTCAAGATGTATCAGACACCACAAAATACTTTGATTACATTTGTAAAAGTTGGTTAAAGGAATCTGATTACAAAAATCATATTTCTAAGTTGAAGCATCGAAGTGCATTATCTGCATTTAAAAAGGAATTTACTATAGAAGGTGCTACTGTGAAATGCAGAGTATGTAAATTTGAAGGTGATTGGCCTACTGTAATTTCTCATAGAAGAGAGTGTCATGGATCTCCTATTACACAGCCTTCTCATGATATGTATGCAAGATTTTTTATGAATACCATTATTAAAAAGAAGAAGCAGTACTATTGCCATATATGTTCATATGAAGCATCAAACTGCCTTACAACTCTTATTCATATTGAAACATTAAGTCATCAAGACAAAAAAGCTAAGCAAGATTTATTTAATTCATCATTGAAGAAAGATCTGTTGAAGGAATGTGATTATAAGCGCATTGTATGTGGTGGTATATATATTGGACACAATGGATTTTTCATATGCCATATTTGTAAAAGCTATCTATTAGACATACCAAGTTGTTTGCAGCATCTTGATTCTTGTTCAAATGAAGATATAAAGAATCTAAACTTAAATTGTCGTAAGGTAGATGATTCTATATCTGATGATAATGGATCCAACAAATCACATAATACCAATGGAAATTCCAATATACTTTCACATTTGGTATCACAATGTACTCAACAAACAGATTTAAAAATTACAAGGTCACAAATAAGGCATGGAAATGTATTGAAATTAGTACCAGAATGTATACAATCTGATGTGAGTGCTACTGCTCTTGTTAAAAAATTAATTCCACTCCTACCTCCAAAACATGAGAAAAAAGTGAAAGCAGGGAAGGTTCCTGAAATTGATGATCGTTTTAATCAAAAGTTTTTAAAATATCATGCACATGATATTGATACAATGGATGGAATAGGGAATATGGAAATTAAACTGAGCACACAACGATCAGTTAGAAAAAAATCATGCTATATACACTGTCTCCCTTGTAATAAGAAAATAATGGATGATATTCATTCTTACTATCAACATTTGCATACCAATTACCACAATAGCATTCTCACTTCAACTGAAGCAATAAATGATAAATGCAGCCGTTGCAATGAAAATAAGAAAAAGCGTAAAGCTATTGGAGAAATGCAAGGAGATATAAATTTGATAGAAGAGTTTATTGTATTACATGGCACAAAACAGGTGAATTGTGTCATATGCAAGTGCATTTTTTTGAATGAAACAGATTCTATTCGAAAACATACGTCGAGTAAACAGCATAAGAGGAATCATAATAACGCACGTAAAGTAAGCGAACAGCTTTTCGAGAATGTTGTATCATTTTCACTTGATTGGTATAACACCTATAAATATTATTCATGTTTAAATGATCAAAAATTTAAATCAGATATTGACTTTAAAGCAGTTCTCAAAGAATATGCTAGTAAACCAAAAGATCTATCAAAGGTTTGTAATTTACATGATGAGGAAAATCGATTCATGTCATGCATATATTGTGCTACAGTATGGTATGGACCACCAAATACACGTTTTGAGCACTCTTCCAATAAAATGCATTTGTATATGATGAAAAGTCGTGACTTTTTGAAGTTGGAACTACCAAGTGGTGCTAATTTTTTATTAAAAAATTTCGAGCAAATGGCTAGTGATATGATCTCACATGCAGATCTAGTTCAATCAAAAGAGGAAGACAAGGAACAATTAATAAAATGCTTGGAAGACACAGTGAAAAATACATATCCAAATGTAAAAGCTCATCCCTTTGGATCAAGAATATCAGGAATAGGATTCCTTGATAGCGACATAGACATTTTTCTTGATTGTGGTAAATAATGTCTGATAATATGTATAAGATTTTTTGTAGTGTTTCTACACTTATTCAATCAGGATATCAAAAAGTAATTTTTTTCAACAAGTAAATTATCATTTTAGAAGGAAACACTTACGAGGGAGATAATACTATGTACTGCCAAAAATTATATTTTACTAATGTTGAGCAGTGCATAAGGAATAAGTCAGAATATTGGGAAGTGAAAGAATTATTACCAAATTCACGAACTCCGATAATAAAAATGTATCATAGGGACACAGAAATAAAATGCGATGTATCTTTTTCAAACGGGCTGGGCGTTGAGAACACAAAACTAATAAGGTATGCAATTTCTTTAATTAATCCTATAACTGTAAACCTTTCTGGTCCTCATATACAGTTATATGGCAAATATTGTTAATTAATAATTATACTGTTTGATTTTCGTAGATGTTTCAATAATAAATCTCCATTATGTCGAAAGATGATTCTCTTCTTAAAAAAATGGCTCTCTCTCTGTGGTCTTTCGGGTCCTTGGAATATATCAAGCTATTCTTTAGCTTGGTGTGTAATTTTTTATCTACAAAAGGAACATAAAGTTTTTCCTAGCATCGCTTCGCTGATTGAAAAAAAAAGTCAATCTCACATTGTAGCTGGTAAAATATTCATTTTTTTAAAAGTTTTCATTAAAAGGCCTATTTTATTTCGTATGTTTGCTCAATTGAACATTTAATATTTTCAGGTTGGGAAACAGGAGTTTCTTATGATTTCACCATTAATAGTCCAAGTGCGACTTTTAAGGACGTTTTGACTGGATTCTTCGTTTATTACGCAAAATTTAACTACATGCATAACGTAATTTGTCCTCTTTTAGCCGATGTCGTTCTAAAGCGATCATTCGCAGACTGGAAGTGCCTTTCTGATAAAATGAGAATTTACCGAACACAATTAGAATCTGGAGTGAAAGCAAAATATTTTCGTATTGACTCTCCCCTGTGTCTACAGGATCCTTTTGATCTTTCATATAATACCACAATGGCTGTGCAAAAACTGACGCTTAATAGATTCAGAAAATATTGCGAGCAAAGTGCGAATCTGCTGAGGAATATTTGAGCTTTGGTGTCACATAATCAGCAATGCACAACATGAACAAGTTACAGTACTTTGTATTCATTTTGAATTTATGACAATGACTTTTAGAATTCATTAAAAGAAGAATATTTTTTTAAAGATTATAATACTTTTATGAGGTGTAAGACATATATATTTGTATAACATATAACTCCAAATCGAAAATGGACTTTAAGAATTGACACAAATATATTTTTTAACGATGTTTGAAACTAATAAACTTAAGGAATCACCAATTTTTTTAATTGACGGATTATCAGACAAAGTTATTATTTCTTCTGTAGTTGAAGTATGATAGAAATATTTTCTGAGAGTAACTTTAACGTAAAACATAATGTTTATCGTACCGTTATTTGATATGAGCATGCATAGGCAGATCACATCTAAGCATCTATTTTAATGTATTTCAGAGTACCTGCAAACAAGAAGTCTTGCAGAAAATGCTAACACAATTGGTGGCGCTAACAGAATGCACTTGTAGAGTAATACATGCTTAGATTTGGATTCGCGTACACACAACCAATATACTAAATTAAGTACGCTGTGCTTTAGATTATACAGGGTTATTCAGTAGAAACACACCAGCTGAAGTTAGCCCGTCCATTTGATTTCTATGGTAGAGTCATGTTCAGGTGGTGTGTTTCTACTGAATAACACTATATGTATAAAAACAGACTATTGTGAGACAAATGAATATTTTAATTTTTGCGTAATAAACCTAATACCCCTTTTACGTCTGTGAGATACGTGGTTCTATGGGATATTTTATATAAATTCCCTTCCAGATGTATCGAGTGTGTTATAACAGAGTTAGGTTTATTAAACCTAAATTAGCCTTACACTCAAAATAACGTAACACGTGAGACATGAGCATAAGGAAACCAACCAATCAGAATCTAGTACTCCCCCGTCCAAGGGAACTGCACTAGATTCTGATTGGCTGTTTTCCTTACGCTTAGTCAGTACGCTATTAGTGTGTGAAGGGCTTAACAGTCTTAAGTCTCATTTTTTAGTATCGTATAAATTTGTCATTCGCCATGCAAAATTGCAAAATGGAATGCAGCGTCGTATAAATTCGAGAATACGGATTGCTGACCTCGAAACCTTATTTTCTTAAATTTACCGACAGTTGTCAAATACACAATGCCGGTATTTTCCTTTTTACTATTTTTTATATTACGTACATATTCAGATCGAATGTCCTTGCTCGCACGTAGATACTCACGCTTTCGGCTCATTTTCGAACACACCAATAGTCACAATGGGTATGTTCAGCAGAAACACCACTGAGGGTGCAAATACATTTGATTGGTCAAATTTCACACTGTATCAAGATTAACGATCAAATGACCCATCAAATGTATTTCCTCACTCAGCGGTGTTTCTGCTGAACATATCCAATGGCTACGTTCAGCAGAAACACCGCTGAGGGAATAAATTCGTTTGATTGGTCATTGGATCGTAAATCTTGCAACAGTTGTGAGATTTTACCAATCAAACGAATTTGCTTCCTCAGCGGTAAACGTTCGGAGCACGTAAACGCTTGCACGACGGACAAGACCTATGCTCAAATGTGTGATTTGTGTTTATATCGTTTATATGCACATAGTGAATAACACTTACGTTACGTATCTTTTCGATGTTGATAGCCGCCGATATTTCACGTTATTCATAAGGAATGTAATGACGTTGATCAGATAATTATTTTGGATTCCCTGCATACTAATTTGTAAGAATTTCGTTCAGCATTAACATTTATTAAACTTTTGCTTCAGACGTATTAATTTTATGACTTTTTGATTACAATATTTTATTACATTGCAGTTATAGCAGTAATGGAAGAAGCTTGTGAGTCAGTCTTACTTTATGAAGGAATATTACCGATTTCAAACCCACATGATTATCACTGTTATATTTGTGATAAAGATATTAAAGGTATAAAGTGTTGTATCCAACATTTACAAGGTAGACCTCACATATCGGCGCTTAAGAAATTTGAAGAATCATATGAGAAATGTAATGGATTTGTGATTTGTAAGGTATGCAAGTTTGAAGGTTCATGGCCTATGTATGCAATACACAAATCATTCCACAATTCTTCGATAGAAAAAAATTCCAATAGTGCTTCCATGAGTAACCTTAGTACAAGTTTTAATGATATCATTGGTAATAAAAGGCCAGAGGATTTGTATGAAATGTTTGCAATACACTTTATTTCGAAACATAAACAACAATTTTATTGTCATTTGTGTTATTGCTTATTGTCCAGTTGGTTTCATGCATATCAACATATTGAAAGTGAATTGCATAAAAGAAGCATAGCTGGAACAGTTACAACATTATTACCAGGCAATAATACTACAGAATTACACATCTTAAAAGTTAGAGCGAGAGAATTGATTGAGAATTGCATTTTTCTAGAAAAACCCAATGAGTATAAATGTTTTATTTGTGGTAAACTTGTATCAGGGATAAATAATTTAATTCAACATATTCACGGATCTAATCACCAAAAATGCAAAGCAACAGTAAAATTCATAGATAAGGAAACTGGCCAAATTCTCCAAGAGACACAAGCTGTTGAAAATAATGTGAAAATGGATAATAAAACAGAACTTAAAATACCAGATCGTTTGAAATGGATGGTAACTGCACATGGAATACGAATAATGAAAACTGAATTTTATTGTTCTGCGTGTAATGTTGTAATGAATAACAATAGTGCAATAGAAAGTCACTTAACTTCCCACTTGAAAATGGTGTGGCCAAATTTGAAATCTTCTTCGTTGGATTCTCAGCCTAATCAACCAAATTCTAAGATTGCAAATCAATCAGAAAATGAAAATCTGATTCCACACATCTGTAACTTGTGTGATGTCCATGTTCCATATGAAGAAATTCTGATTCAACACTACCTTGGAAAGAAACATAGAAAATATATGGTTGAATTATTTGGTACAATAGAAAGTATGATTAAAATAAAGACTGATGATGAAACTGAAGAAAATGTTAACGCCATAGAAAACGTCTCATACTTCTGTCCAGGTTGTGATATTAAAGTGCACAAAGTGGAGGCACTTTCTAATGTTAATCATAATTCACGAAAACAAGTAGGGCATACATGGATAGTTATTCCTGGAAAAAAAGCGATTGCAAAACCAGCTGCCAAGGATGTTCAAAGTGCTGCAGGTAGTTTTGAAATAGACCCTAGAACCTTAACAGAAGAATTGGTATCAACACAAAGCAACAAAACTCGAAAAGGAAGGAAGCCAAAAAAATGCAATAGTGTTGACGATGTTGCATCTGTTAGCATTGCTGATAAAAACTCATCGCCAAAGGATTTCGTCTTTACTAAAGATTACATATTTGATATTGATACAAAAAAATTCCAGAAGCTCAAATTGAGTTTAAAGTTATCATACATGATGGACAGAGAAAAGATGTACTGTCTTATTTGCGAATTAGAGGTGTCTAGTCAATTACAAAATTATTATGAACACATATGTAGCATTGACCACATGAAGAATCTTGCACAAATGGAAAAGGACGATAAAGAATTTGAAGATTATACAGATCAGTTTAGTGATTTGAGTCTGGCTAAAGAATTCGTGCAGGAGCTCAACGATGCGATGGTTAAATGTTTTGCATGCAACGTGGAAATTGTTAACGAGGATCACCAAATTTTTGACCATATTGCTCTGGAGTCGCATGATTTAAAGCGGCAAGAATGGAATGCTGTGTCAGATATAATATTTAAAGATATACTTTCTGAAAGTGGAAACATGTGGTACAATGTTGTAGATTATGAGTGTAAATTATGCAATGTTAAGTACAATTCTGAATTTGACTTTGGCAAGCATCTAGATGAAAAGTTACATTCCCAGCGTAGTTTGAGCTATCTAATTACAAGACAGGGAGAACTAATGTATGATTCTTGTATACCATGTGCTTTATTGTGGTTTGGAAATACTCTTTCGTATGCGAATCACTGCAAGGAAAGGACGCATAAATATAAAGTAAAAAATAACAAATATATTATCAAGGAGTTACCAGAGAGTGTGAAGTATATGCTAAAAAATTTCGATGATACTATAAATGATCTCGATAAATTATCTAATGAGATTCGTATATTCGAAGAAAAAAAGGAAAAAGTTTTACTGAAAGATTTGGAGGGATCAGTACAGTCACAGATTTCCAAGGCAAAGGCCTATATATTTGGATCTAGAGCGGCGAATCTGTACTCTCTCAAAAGTAATGTAGACGTGTATATCGATTGTGGTGAGAAACTATTGTTTATATACAAAATTTTATATAAATATATCTTATAAGTATATATTTTGGAATCCGATTGAATTTTTATTCTGAACAGGTGATATGTTTTATGGGCAAAATTGCTCCAATGTACAATTAAAATCTCTAATGAAAACACTTGAACAATGTTTAAGTAGTAAGGATGAAGTTTGGGTAATTGAAAGTATCGTTGAGACAACAAATCCTCCATATTTTAAATTGGAACATAAACCGACTACATTAAAATGTAATCTGACCTTTGCAAGAGGACTTAGTGTCGTATCAGCTGCTCTTATAAAGTAGGTTAACAGATTCAAAAAAAGTAAATGAATGGAATACATAATTAAATAATTTTGCATTTTCAGGTGTTTAAATAATAAATACCCAACTTGCAAAAAACTCATAATATTTTTAAAGGAATGGCTTTCAGCTTGTGATTTACTGGGATCAGCATTCATAAGTAGTTACATGATTACTTGGTTACTGATCTTTCATTTACAAACCAAGTTAATTTTTCCAAGTATTGCTTGCCTGATTGAAATGGATAATGCGTCAACATTGATTCAAGGTCAGTTTAAATACCTCATTATATTAGCTACATTTTTTGGTTCTAAAATGCTCATTAGTAATAAATTATTAAGATGCCAACAGAACTAAAGACTATAATTTGTTCTTGTCGCAGGATGGAAAACTGGTGTTAGCTGTAATCTTAATATTAATCCATCAAAACTTTCACTGAGGGAAATTTTGATTGATTTCTTTCAATTTTACGCTGATCTTGATTACAGAAATCAAGTAATTTGTCCACTGCTTGGTACTGTCATAGAAAAACGTGCATTCACAAATCCCTCGAATCTTCCCATGCATATGAAGACTTACATCGATGGTATTAAGGCGAGAAATATTCCATATTTCCGCACTGATGTACCGATGTGTATACAAGATCCATTTTTACTTTCCGACAACATTGCGGTGAAAACGAAAAAGCTAACGTTAAATCGTTTCAGGCAATTATGCACTAAAAGTGCTATTTTTTTAGAAGAGCAATTGAGATTGACTTGATTTGGTTTCTTCAAAAAAGATGATTTATTTTTTATAAAATAGCATATTAACGAATGAAATTTGATCAAGTTTATACGTGATATTGATTTTTATAACATATACGATTGACTAAACTTATTCTTGATAAGAGTTTCTTGAAATAATATAGAATTAATGTAAAAAATATGGATTTTATACCTTCTTTTTATTTTTTTTAAGAAAACATTTATTTGTATGCATCAGAATCAAACTTAATAATCACGTGTTAGTCTGTAGTTTTTGTTTGGAAAAGTTTATAATCATCTTGATTGATATCCTGTTTCCATATGTATTCTGTAACATAACCAGATTTGGGTCTGCAGGATTCTGTACATGTAAATACTGCTAATATTCCCCAGTCAAGATCTTTCAATGTGTCCTCCAATTTGAGGTAGTTTAGAAGTTGGGGCATTACCTGTAACAGAGAATGATTTTAATTAATTCACAGTTATTTCACACAAAATAAATAAAAGTTACCTGAAATTCAAATTGTCTTTTACTGCCACATTCTTGGCATGCTGGAATATTAGTTGGTTGATTACTTGAAGAGATGTATAAGGGTTTACCTCCTCTGTCGTATCTTAAAAAATATTGAGTTAAAATATTTAATCTATTAGAAAATTAATTTATGATAATTGTTTCCACATACCTGAGAACTTGGTCTGGATATTTTTTAATTCGAATAGAAAAGTTTGTAAATGCTTCATCTTCGATGCTGCTAGCCATTTTCAATAAATCAGCATCTACATCTTTCTCAGACTGAAGAGTTCCTGCTTTTCCTTCTTCTAACAACTTCTTATATTTCTCTATTTCTTGAGCTTCCTTATCATCTTCATCATCCTTAGAATTTTTTTCAGACACTTCTTCACATTCAGTTGCTAATTCAAATTCAGGAAATAATATACTAGTTACTTCTGTATTCTGACTAGTACCACACATGTCTTTGTGTCCATGTTTCCAGTCCAAAATTTGATGCTCACGGCAGCAATAATTCACTTTCTTACATTTAGCACAGTGGCTAGATGCAAAAATGCCACATGTAATACAGGTTTTGTTCCATTTTGCTGTATCTATATACAATATTATTTACAATGATAAACTCTGTAAATAAATTTAGAATTAATGATGAACCATGAAAAACTATGTACTTATATCGGGTCTCCAATCTTCACGCTCTTCTGGTGGATCCGATGGATAAAATTCATTATTTCTTTCTAATTGTGATCTTAGGATTCTTAAGTTTCCATTCTCATTCATCTTACAACATTCTGCAGATTTGCAAACAAAAACATAGAGTGTCCTATGAAATGCTCTCACATCTTCCTCATATGGTGCATATACTTGACACAAAAATATACAAGGCTGACTACAATATTCACACTCAAGATTGGTCTTATGAGGAATATTCTTTAAATCTAGCCACGCTGGTTTGCCTCCAATCTTGCTTGGGAAAAATCGACTTTCCAACCTCCAGTGTTCACACTCTTCCACAAAACCAATATCAACGCTGCCCATCTTTAAAGTTAATAATTAAAATCCATATGAATATTAGGTTAGGTTAAACCTCTACCGTACAGATAACACAATGTTTATCATACCACGTAAAATATTTTTGCATTAAGTTGAAAATTAAATCACCATATGTATATTTTATTAAAACTAAAAGTTTTAGTTATCGATTTGCTCAGGATATCTGCTGCTTTCATGTCAAGAAAAACACGTGACTGTCTCCACGCGCAAGCAAATTGGAGTAAACCATAAAAAAAATCATTAATCAAAAGATAAGGGTAGAAGACCAAACGGACAGTAATGACGCGTCTGTATGTTCTTTATTAAGATGACAGAAAAAGACAACAATTTCTCATATTCCGTTATTACGTCCGTGTAAAGAATATATATGTTAACCTTGATTTTGGAGCTCAGGATATTCTGCCCTGATGAATTTTTCAGTCTATGTTAATAATTTCGGTTGGTGCCTCATCATTGTTAGTTTCTTGATAGAGATTTTTCGCATCAGCTAGGAAAATAACGATATTAGATTCATTTATAAATAAATGAACCTATATGTATAATTAAGTATTAGAAATTGAAATACATACCTTTCATGATACTTTTTTGTTGAATGAGCCTATATTCATCTTCAAGGATTTGATTGTTTGTAATTTCTTTTTGCATTTTGCTTAAAGCATCATCTATCCTTTGACATAATGTTGTCGATAAATTCTCCATATCAGACAAATAACTTATTTCAGAGGCTGCCACTGCCATTTTATGAACGTAATCCATAAAGCTAATGAGTTGCTGTATTTATGAAAATATGAACATTTACTGTGCATGTATGTACAGATATAACATTAAATGATGGAAACTTTGGATATTACCATAACTGTTAGCTTTTTTTCTTGCACTTCGGATCGTATTTTAACAATGTGATCCCAATGGGAGTCAGATACCTCATATGTAAAAGTTTCTTGTATCAGTACAATCAACTGACTTAACAAATATCTGGAAAATTTTTAATATAGTATAACAAATAGACAAATCACAACTCACTTGTAACAATTTAATATAATCACCTATATTCTTGACTAGTTGTTTCTATTGCAATATACGTGACAGTCAAAGCCTGTGTTGCACTATTTACAGCCTGTATTGTAGATTGTTTTATCATATAATCGTATGACAAGTGTTCTGGAGGTTGCAGTGTGATTTTTTGATCTACTGGAGGCATTTTTGAGGCTGCACAGTTCACGATAATTGGAGACGATGCATACTGCAATTAAAATGTAGAATTTTATCACCACCACCCACAACCAGTATAGTGCATTGTCTTCATGTATCATTATGGAAAAAAATGTCTTACTATGATAGGTGTAGCTGTTTTGACAACTGTACGAAAAATATTTCTGAAGGCCATTTCTCTCCTTAAATACAAAATTATAGCAATAATGATAAAGATTACGATGTCTTACATTGTACGTCTTGCTTAAAGGTTAGGCTATGTTAGATTGGAAACAACTCGCTGTTCATCATGTAGTCACGGGAACTGATATAGTACTTTGCTGCATTGTATTACTTTTTCAATTTTTCACACATAGTTAAATAATATATCACCATTTTCTTTATTTTACGGATATCTTTAAATATTAGGGTAGAGGAACAAAGTATTTTTCAACAATTGTCTGTGCACGCTAAGGAGAAACAATTAGTTGAAAAATCCTTAGATTATCGTGGTTTATTTAGCTGAAATCCTATACTAATAAATACATTTTATTCACCCAAATCAATAAATAACAAATTGAATTATCAGAAATGTGATTAGAGGGGATCAATGGTATGATGCAAAATAAGTACTGTAGGATGGTAATTCACTAATTGATCAAACTGATAATGCAAGGACAAATTATTTATACAGTCATTGTGAGTCATCAATCAGCATTAATTTTTACCCATGCATTATCCCACATGAACTTCTTGGTCCAGCGATAGGGAATAATTTGAGAACAGACTATTCATTCTGGAAAATACAAGAATATGTTCTGTATTGAATTGTGACACTAAATCAATCAATCTATTCTCATTTTCTAATTGTCAAGTTTACTAAAGTGAAGAAGTTGTGATCGAAGCACAGTTAATAAGTGCGTTAAACTGTCACAATCTTGAGCAAGCACTATTTGTTTATGCACTTTGTTATTATAAAATGCAGAGTTAATGTATTTTTTCAAAAGAAGACAAAAATGAAAGTGATTGCCATGTTTTCTTATGCAAAAAATCTAAAAAGAATTTCACAATGAAATATACAGCTAATACATTTGTAATAGTTCATCCTAATATTAAATCACTTAAAGTGCAAGCAATATAAAATTCTTTGCACAGTAGAAACTACACTTTGTACACATTGTGTTTCACGTTTAACCCTTGAATATGTAACTATAAAAGATATTGTTACATTTACAAAGAGTGAAATATTAATATATCACAAAACTCACAGAGTACAAGTTCTATATATCAAATTTTAATTTCAATATCACTGCTCATCAAGCTTCATTTCTCTTTAGTAAACTGTAACTGCCTCCTACTTTTATAAACAGTTCAATTTATAAGTTTAAATTCACTAAGTAATAGATGTGTGCTAGTCAACTGTTATAAGACTTGACTGTACATAGTATGAGTTGTATTGATTACTAAAATTTTTACTGAGAACTCTTCAGTAAAAATTTCGGAACATGGTGCATCACCAATCTTTTATACTTGCAGAGACTATGGCATTTTTGTCCTTTCATTATATACCGGTAAATGCGTTATTATAGTGGTATGGGATATCAAGAGGACTCGGTCGAATCGCACACCAAGTATATTATACAGTAGGTCGCAACATGGGGTGCCTCCCATATAATGAGGTTAATGTAGTAATAATAAATAGCACATGATTTTTTTGGACATGAGAACTTTGACGTAGAGTATCCCGTATGGATTCTGCACACCCAATTGATCAAGTTTAGACAAAATACTGGTGAAACTGTCCTGCATAATGAATGGCCCACGCGCGCATCAATCGATGGATAATTAAAATTTATAGGTATAAATAAAAAAGTAACTTTTAAAGTTCTTGATGTGGTTGATCAACTTTATCATTGAACTGTTTCTGACCCTCAGATGTTTCCGGTAATGGTAAAGGTTTCTCTGCTACTTCTTCGTTTTCTACTTTTCCATTTTCATCAGTATCTTCGCTCTCTACTTGTCCGTGTTCTTCAGTATCTTCGTTCTCTACTTTTCCATTTTCTTCAGGTTTCTCGTTTTCCGCTTCTGGTGTGATTTCTGGTTCTGAATTCTCTGGCATTCCACTTGATTCCTCCTCAGTGTTTTCCGTTTGGTTTGAAGACGAATCTTGCTTCGCTTTCCAGATTTTCGTTTTGCTAACGAGATATTTCACCTCTCGGTCGAGAAGGGCCATTTTATTTGCTATGTCACGCACTTTGTATTTTATGTTTTCGAATAACGGGGTTTCGGCTACATACTTCACAATTGTGTCATAGTATTCCTGTTAGGCAGCAGATTATAATTAATTAAATATTTATATAATTACTCACTGGTTTTTTTTATAACAAGAACTTACCTGAGTTTCATTGATAACTCTTTCAAGGGTTTCCATCTCTACTGAAGTGAAGATCTCACTTGCAATTGTCAAGTTGCGCATATTTTTCAGGAAGGTAGTACTTCCATTTATCATGGATGTCATTCCCTTAAGAGCTTCTGGTCGTTCTCTATGCTCAAAGACTCTCTCATAAAGATCATTGGTTAGCTTTCGAAGATCAGACAATTTCTCCTCGTAGATATCAGCAGTCACTTCAAAACCATCTTCGTAGAGCCATTCAGAAATTTCACCGCACGCCTTTAGAATCTTTTCAGATTCTTCTGGAGTTGTGGCTGCAGTATATTCATCACTTTCCAATTTCTGTTGTGCATCAATGACAAAAGATTCTAAACTGTTGAATGCACTCTCGCGACGCGTTCTTTCCAAATCGTAGAGTTCCAAGGCATGTAATCTATAAAAAGATAAGAATTTTTAAAAAAGACAGTTTACACTTTTGATTCAAGTTCGATAACAAAATATTTACTTTTCACGAGATTCGAGCAACTTCTCTCCAGCTAAAGGTTGGGACCCCAATTTAATCTCCTCAGCTGTAATCGGTTCCTTAATCGTGACCACTGTTGGTTTCTTCTCTTTATCTGACTTCTCGGTTTTATTCGTTGGTTTATCTTCGCTCGATTTCGTGTCATTTTTCTTCTTTGCATTCTCTTCAGCTTCCTTTTGCTGACCAGGATAATCCTGCTCCTCATGAACCGGTTTTATGTCTTCCTTTGGTGAATCCTCTACTTTATCACCTTGTCCCTTATCTTCTGAACCTAGAATTATTATTTCCACTTTATTGTCTTTACAAAAGAATTGCTTACAGACATGGATACTTAATTAATATAAAGCAATGATGCTTGAAGTATTCCGTCTAATAGTATTTAAAAGAAAAATGGTCTAGTATTTTACAAAGAACACAGAAAAGATAATATAAAGGTATATACAATCGAAAAACCATAGTTGGACAAGAAAAATAGGAATAAGTTAAGGTGTTACAGATAAACCATTGTAGAGGACCAGTTTTTACCAAACATGTGACACAAACCTGCAAAAAGTTTACTTATTGTTGAGCCAAGTTTTGAGAAAGTACCCTCTTCTTCTTCAACTGCAGCACTTATTTTTTCAGATACTAATTCTACGTTCACCAAATTTAGTACACCGCTCTCATCCATTGCAAAGTGCGCTTTTATGCCTTTACTCTCAGCACCGTCCTTGGCATGTTTTGCCAGAGCCTCAGCAACTCCGGTTAAAGTAACGACAGATACGGTCAAATTGCCGAGAACACTAAAATTTAATTTTTAGTTAAACTCTGCATAGTATAATTGCTGACATAATAATATAATTTTGTGTTCACTGATACATAATAACGATAAGAACAGCCCTTTCTTGAAGTGGAAAATACTTACTCTATTTCTTTAGGTGGCAAATGATCTAACTCAGCATAATTGACACTGAATTTAAAGTCATCAGAGTATTTATTGAATGTGAT
This sequence comes from Trachelus troglodyta, assembly GCA_030142635.1. NCBI lineage: Eukaryota > Metazoa > Arthropoda > Insecta > Hymenoptera > Cephidae > Trachelus > Trachelus troglodyta. Next base: position 191,175 of record JARQTJ010000745.1, read on the forward strand.
AATTTTCTTTTGTGGATAAGCATTCATTTTGCCGAAAAGCATTCTCTTAATCTGCAGAAAGACGGTTTGCTAGTGAGTAAGTTTGTCAAATTTTTCAAAAAGCTTTAGCTTTTTCAACTAAAAAGATTTTAAGAGAGAGAAAAATGGAAATCATTAAGATTCATTCAATTGAATCATGAAAACCCATTATTATCCTGACCAGTTGATAATGTTATTCATAATTTAAAGTATAATTAATTTGAATTCTTTACTGCAACAAAGGTACACAAGATTTTTTACCTGTTTTGTCTTGCCGTCAACGATCCTATCGAAAACGACTTGGATGGGAAACAGAACGGCATCCTTAGTAATAAATTTCTTTACTTTGAAACCCTGACTAAGATCAGCCGCTTTATAAACGGCGCCCATGGCTGCAGCCTCGTCGGTATTTATATTTTTCGATAATTCCATTTTAACGAATTCACTCAACTTATCCTGAATCTTTGGCATACGAGTACCAGCACCAACCAAAACAACTTGTGATATTATATCCATTGTCAAAGCTACAGCAAATAAGAATATTTCATTGAGGCCTCAGAACCTTAAATATTTGATAATCAAGGAGCAATTATTACAAATTTTTACTTACCAGAGGTATCTAACGCCATTTTAATAGGATTAGCCACACGCTCAAATAAATCGGCGCACAATTCTTCCAGCTTATCTCTGGTAACTTGTAACTTGAAATCTTGCTCATCAAGAAGTCCCTCAATTTGGGCAAAATGGTCTGCATTAGCGCTGAGAACATTTTTAACTCTACCTGCTTCTTTGAAGAGCTTAGCCATGGCTCTGGGATTTTTAAAGACAGAGTTTGGAGTCTTTTTCAAGGCGTCAAATTCTTTGGCCAGATAGTTTTGCAATCTGATTTGCATTTCCAACCCACCCAAAGTTCTATCATAACCAACGCCTAAAATGCTGACCTGAGGATTCGTTTCTACATAACCCTTTTCTTTTGTTTTAACATTTTGATACCCTACGATAGTAGCCGTAGTACTGCTGGCACCCATGTCGAAGAACATAATATAATGCGCTGAATCATTTATTTCTTTCCGCCGAAAAATTCCATAATTCAAGGCAACTGCTGTATAATCGTTAATCAGCTGTAAAACTTTAAGGCCTGCAAGGTCGGCTGCTTGTAACAGAGATCTTCTTTCAGCCTGATTGAAAAAACCAGGCACAGTGATAACAGCCTCATTAATCACTTGTCCTGCAGAGTTTTCAGCAAATTCCTTTCCTTTATGTAAAATTTGTGCAATTAGTTCCTCTGGGGTATAGGTGGTATTTTCATCAAGTCTGAAGGCTATTGTATTCCTTTCTTCATCAGCAATTATATTGTAATATGGGAATCTTTTTTTATACAATTGAACAATTGGGTTGTCAATTGATTTTCCCAAAAGATCTAGTAAATAGGAAAAAGTGTTTTGAGGGAATCTAACTCCAACCACCTGAGCATCCTCTCCAAATGTACGTTCTCCATCTCTAAATGCTATCGTAACTGGTGTTTTTCTTTTGGATTCTTTATTCAAGGCAATTTCCATAGGAACTCCAGGCTATGGATAAAGGCAAAGAGACTCAATTATAAAACATATTGTATCAAATAGAAAGCACTAAGTTACGTAGTACAACATATGGCAATAATTGGCAGTTGCTAAGCAAAAATCCTTATCCTATGTCGGAACTAGTACTATATAAGATTAATACTTACAGACACAATAGCAACTTTCATCCATTCACTGCCAATATCAATACTCATGACAGCAACCCCATAACTGCCACTAATAAAAAATGTGGCAGCAAATAAAGTTAATAGTATAGTCGACATACGTTTGTAATACATTTTTCTCTGAAAGTAATAAGAAACGTTGAAAAACGATATAATTCTGGAACATTCTTCAACACGAGGATACTGTCATGCTGTCAAAATTGGTTATAATAACCGGCAACTAGATTGTTATAAAAATTATTCTTTTATAAAAATGTATGCTTACCAGAGCTTTGTATTTTTGATAGGACACGAATTCACAAGGTTTCCTTGTCCTTACAACATCAGGTCTACACGTATCCTAAAATTCTTCAAGATTGAAAACAGAAATCGTCTATCCAGAGTGTTCGTCGCTTGCATAGGCCATGTGTTTGTGTGGCGAAATACAATTGGAGAACATATTACAAGGGGCGTATTTTCATTCGCTGGCATCAGCCAATCGTAACTGCCTAGCGGTACACTCTTTTCACCCCAGGGAATTTCAAACAAACATATAGGTCAGTATTGTCAATACAATATGCTGATATGAATGGTAATACCCAAATACAATTTCCATAGTAGATAATTGTTTAGGAAACAAATATTATTTCATATGTATTTTTCAGTTTTATTTATTGTATGAACTTTTGAAGTGGTACTACAGCATAATAGTAAACAAAGTGTTGTAAGTTATTGCACAGCTTATTTAAAAAAAATGTATCAGTTGGTTTATATATATAGCAACTATTTTTGTTATTTAGGTATATTCCAATTATTGCTTATTATTTTTAATTTTTTCAGTAAAAATAATTTTTACAGTAATAGGTGATATTTAATATTAATGATATGATAACGAGCAGCAATATTGTAGTGGACTACACCTGCTTATGCTCATAAAAAATAAGTGGGTAATAAGTTTTGAAAACTTTTGTTGAATAATACAATAATTATACACCCATCAAGTACATATGAATTAGCTCCATTGATCTTCAGACCGTCCAAATTTATATGTTAAGGAGCCCAAAAAAATAAATATATTTTGCAGAAATAGACCAACTCCTGGCCAATGGTGGGGAACATCTGGAAATAAAAATAGGATTTAATCAATTGTGCACAGGTAAAGAGTGAGTTGTAATAATAAGTAAAGTACAAACCAGCTGTAACAAAATCAGCAAACAAAATCCAGCATGCTGCAATAACTGAAGCAAATCCTATTACAAATCCTACAAATAGCCAGGCTCTGGCACCTCTAGCTCCCAAACATCCTCCATTATATGCATCGCCTCTTATCTGGGCATTAGTCACTGAATTGATCCTATAACATATTAATGGCAAACTATGGTAAGTATACATAGATATATATTCTTCATTATGTAAATGTATATATTAATCAATTATCAATTATGAATATACATAGTACCAATATCAAATATACCTTATCACTATCATACTTACATGAAAAGAGATATTGTACCAAATACTCCACATACATGATATGCATTTACCATTTCACTAGGATATTTTGCATGGGCATCGATAATAAACCACCATCCCATAAAGAACTAAAAAATATCATAGAAAAAACTAAAATAACACTGTAATTACATAAATTGTATGAACTTATATAAGTTGAATTATAATAAACTTTGTACATATTTTGGCATGTACAGTGTAACCTGAAAATAATACAATTAAGATTATAAACATTATAGGGTATAATTTGATTTTTCACGTACAACGTTAACACAATAAGAAACATTAAATTTTGCAACAATACAAGCCTGTGAATAACAATAATGACGATTCATAAACGAATTTGTATTTATACATATTAAACTTTTAATAAATTAAATAAATGTACTTACTAGAGTTCCAGCAAGCATGGATGCATAAGCATTACGCTTCTCGCCACCCTCAAACCACACACAGGGTGGAATCTGTATATTCTCAAAGCAAGAAGTCATTTTACAGTGATTTGCTTGACGTTTGTCCCATCCAGTCCTATCTCAAGTAAGACACCTGAAGTTGCCGTGTTCGAGAGCGAGTCCCCCCCGCCACCCACCTTCGCCGCCATCATTTCCCACAGGCTTTGTTTCCACCATAGTAAGAGTTTGTTGAAACAAGGTTAGAACAGAGATTTATAAAAGCCTCTCTGTCGGTGGAAACTAAACCAGTGATATCAGCCGATGATGATATATGTTGCCAGATTCGATTGGTTTCGACTTGTATCACAAAAGTAGACAATAGGTTTGATAGACCTAATAACTAAAAATCAAGGATCAAGTTAACAAAATAATCGTATCTATCGAACGACTCATACTTCTGTATGGCAAGTAATAAGATTATTAATAAGTTTGATCTAAGTAATCAATGCATTATTTGTATGTAAACGACTTCTAATGATGATAACCGACAACGATAACCGATCGACGGTTCTCGTTCTTTTTCAGATAATCAAATTTCGTTTCATTGTACTGTAGCATATGTAAGGAGTTTAACTACTGTGTCTCCAAGTAATTTTATATCCCAAAGTACAAGAGATTTAACTCTAGAATATTCCACAAGTTAGTGTGACGGATTAAGGTCCGTTTTCTTCAAGGCGGTTCAATGCATAAACTACGTTATCTTCAAAATGCAAGTATCTGATTGGCTAATAGCACAGTTAAACCAAGTTCATGCATTGAACCGCGTTGAAGAAAACGGGCGTTAATCTTCTTTCGTGATTTGCTCATATTAACTCGCTGAATACTCTTACTCGATTATTGTTGTTGATTATCATAATTAAGTTTTTTACATACAAATAATGCATTGATTAATTAAATGAAATTTATTAATAATCTTATTACCTGCCATACGTCGTTGTAGCCGTCGATTTTTGAGTTATTGTTAACTTTTGTTACACAAGTCGAAACTGTCAAAATATTTTATCGTCGACCGATATCACTAGATTTTAGCGCGGAAACAAGGGAGGGGTATCTCGATCCCGAACGCAGCCACTTCAAAAGTTCTACTTCAGATGGAACCAAGATGAACTAGATGAACTAATCTCTGAACTATAGGCTACCTGGAATGAGTACTGAGCGTATTGGGAACTGGGCCGCCTTGTTCGGAAGAGGTATTTGACAAATGGGGATTGCTGTCCCACATTTGCATGTTCAATTTGAGAAAGTTTTTCATTCCAGTTTTTTTACTATAGAATAATAAAGCTGAAAAAAGATAGAGATCCCTGTTCTACAACTACTCTTTCAGCCCGGGCCGTCTGTATCTTTACCAATGGCTGGTAGTCTATAGATCAGTGGAACTAACCGATTGACATATATAGCATGGACTACGCACAAGCATAAAAAAACATCGGCGGCTGAAAGAAAGGAGATAACGACTGGTGGCGGCCAAGCCCTGTCTCTTTCTAATCAGCAGCCGTAGTACGATAGTATAGAAAACGTAGCCAATGGGAGGAATAGAAAAGAAGAGCTACTGGCGACCACCTCCTCAGTAGCACTTTGGCTATTCGAACGGACATTTTTTCAAGGAATTTGAAGTAGGGATCGCGCAATCCAGCGTAGTCCGTGCTATATGAAAATGAACTAACCCAACTAACCTAACGAAAAAATCAAAGTTTTGAACCACCCTGATTTGATGATACGAATCAACACTCTCAGATGTCGCAACAATCAGAAATGATGGCGATAGTAGGTGCCTTCTTCACATTGCTTAGCCGGTAAATTCATATCGTATTGAAGCAGCTAAGTTTTAAGATGGTGAAGCAGGAAGAAACATGTGCGTCAACTGACAATAGTGAAAACGAAAAGACAAACTTGGGAAATAATAAGAATGATACTGAAAATGATTCAGAATCCGAAGAGGCAAAAAGTAATAATGAGTTAATGTTGACGGAGCCCCAGAAGAAGAAGAAACGGGGAATAATATATTTGTCAACAATACCAAAATACATGAATGTTACAAAAATTCGTGAAACATTCTCTGTTTATGGAAAAGTAGGCAGAGTATACTTGCAACTCGCTGAAACGGGTTAGTCTCTTTAATTGCAGACTTATTCCACACTTAATGTGTCATATATAGTCACAAAATATTTTTGGAATAATATCGTATAACATTCATGGTTCGATGGTAGAAATGTTGTCTAAAACGTTTTTTAGAAATTGATGACACAAAGAAGAAAAAGAAGAGGAAAGTACCTGCTAAACACTTTACTGAGGGTTGGGTTGAGTTTGAAAGCAAAAAAGTAGCAAAGCATGTAGCTGCTACGTTAAATAATACTCAGATTGCTACAAGGAAGAAAAGTAAATTCTTTGATACAATGTGGAATATAAAATATCTTCCAAGGTATTGTAGATTATCACATAAAACTGAATAATATTTATACATTACAATATTGTAAAATATTTATCTTTGCAGGTTTAAATGGACTCATTTAAGTGAACGTTTAGCGTATGAACGTGCTGTACATAGGCAAAGATTACGCGCGGAAATTGCACAGGCTAAGCGAGAAGTCAACTTTTTCTCATACAATGTTGATAGAAGTAAAAAGTTACGCAAAAAGCAAAATCAAGGAGAATCTACAAGTTTCGTTATACCTGATATTAAGCAGAGGGAAACAGACATGGAGATTCGAAGTAGAAAGAATGAAAACAAAAATGATGATAGGACAGAATTTCTCAAATCATTATTTGGCAAATGATAAAGCATATCGTATTCTGTATATATATATTCCTACTCCTTTTTTGCAAATATATTAATACATGTGTTATAAAAATTGTCAGTATTATCAATACGCGTATTAAATTCACTTAATGTATTATTAGCTTATGTTGATATTTTATATACATCCAAGGTTATGAAATTTCACATTAAATAACAAATTTGATAAAGTTGAAATACGGAAATCAAAACCATCAATCGGTATATTATCATATCAAAGAAGCTTGATATGGCATGACAGTGATATTGATTGTTACTTAAATTCCTATGGCATTGGGTGATCTGTATTAGTAAATTTGGAATTGGGATGACTTATTTTTTTTCCGACAAATTTTGAAATTTCTTACATTCTATTGATCTCAAGAAGTTGACCAATAGGAATGTTGCTTATCTGAATACAAGTTCTGCCGAAAGTAATGGTAGCCGCAAGTATTCTCTAAAACATAACCTATTATGTTTGTGAGTGATGATATAATATGAAGGTAAATTAATGTAAAAACTATGTGTCAGATTTTCTAGATTAACTAAACGAATAAATGAAATACTTGACATTATTTTTAAAGTCGCATTTAAACCGCATTTTGTTTCTTTATTAATAGTTTTATTGATATTACGTGTACTAAAAAATAGATTTTAATGAGTGAAACTTTTAATAAAAATATATTTACCAGTAATTATTCGTTTATTGTTTTACAGATGGTTTCGACAAAGACGATATTATCATACTTGGGAAAAGGAATATTGATTGCAGGTATTGCATATCAGGCTCACCAAACTTTTGAACAGTTTCTCTTCCCAAGATCAGGAATGTATCAACTAGCACTACATCTAGTAACTAGGCATCCTGAAGCCATCAAGTACTTAGGAGAACCCATAAGTGACGAATACATCGATTTGAATCTTAGTAGGAGTAAGCAGTCTAACAACAGTTGCTATTTCTCTGTTCCTTTAAAGGGACCCAACACAACTGGAACAATGCGCTATCTCCTGAATATTGCAGATACTGAAAGTAGGGAATATTACATATCAGAAATAGACCTTTTCATTAATAATGAAGAAAAGACAAAGATATCCATTGTAGATAAATCAACTCCCATCAATATCCAGTAATGTATTTGTTTTGAAAACAAGTTCATATGTTTCATAGTATGATTCTTTAACAAGATCTTCCATATATCTTTTATTCTTTGTATCTGCAACTATTCAGGATCTTATTAATGAACTACAATTGAAAGACTTAGAATCTTAAGTTAAATATGTATCTAAACTATCTAGCATTAAAAATAAGTTATTAGTAATATAATTGCGACTGAATCATACTTACATATTCATATACATTATTTATAACGTTCTAATGTTTCGTCCTGTATACAGATAACCGCATCTTTTACACCTTAACCAGTTTCATCGAGTCTGCGGAACCGTTCTCATTTAACCTTTTCTTTTGGAAATTGAATAAACCTGCTACCAAGACTAAGAGATAATTAAGTTCGCGATACGTGCCGGCCATACGCAAGATAAATATTTTTCTGTGAAGTTATAGCCGCATTTCTACTACCAGTGCCATACGGCAACATCTACGATTTGCGAAAAATACAAACATTAAGGATAGGGTAGCTTTTTACATGCGAAAGTAAGTAGACATAAAAACAAAGTTGTGCTTCAACTCTTGAAACAAGATAAAAATTCTATTTAGTAGTGGAAAAACAATTAAGAATAACATTAAAAGAAGAAAAACCTCTGAAAGTATAACACTCAGCCTTACAGTGCTAAAAATAAAACCTTATATTTCTAATATTTGTTCCTAGTCCTTGGTTATGTTTCATCAAAAATCTTTATACTTATCTAGAAAATTATCAGTTTGGAAACTCTCCCCTGCACGTGAACTATTGAATTGCCCAACTAATTAAAAATGAGAGAATGACAGCTTTATGAAATTTACTCCACCTTTATACTTTTCTTTCTGTTCCACATATTGAATTCCGTCTCATTTCATCTGTCCAATTAAAAAGGTAAAACCACAATTTTCCTCTAAATTGGAGCTTTTCTGATAATGATGCAAGAGAGCATGCGGTTGATATTTTTTCGTTGCTTCCTATGAAAGTGTGTCCATGTCTTATACCGGGATTCGAAGCCTGGTAGAGTAAGAAAAAAAAAGAAGGAAAAAAGCTCTTCAAATAAAGAGTATTCTCTTTATTTTCTCACGGAAACCGCAAAGGAAGAAGAGAACTTCTGTTCATTCTGTATGCTGTACAGGAAGATTCAGCTGCTATGGTATGTTATATGTATCTTACTTGTATCAGTAGCAGCTACAATCTTACATTTTCTTATTATTATCAGGAACTTGGACCATTACTTTTCTCAATATCGTTTCATTTTTCTGTATCTAATCTATGAACTTTTCAACTTTTATCATATTAAGACTTTCTGGAATTTACTATACATATACATAGGTTATACTACTGTGGTAGAATTCGATAACTGTGCGTCAAAACCAGAGGAGTTCTGTATGAATGATATCTTTAATGTAGATCTAAATGTGAGAGACCCTAATCAGGATTAACGTTCCGAATATTCAAGAGTAACCCTTATCACTTTCATCCTGATAACAATAATTGCAGCGAGAAGGTAAGCCACGAATTTTAAGCGGAATATGACGCTATATTTTATTAGTTAATGATTACTTCAGAAAGTTTATCCAGTATTTGAAAAAATTGCACACATACATGCGCGCAAAGTTTCCAGTTTGGCAAGGTTAATTGAGCGTTAATTAATCCTGGCTAAACTTGATTAGAGGATGATAGGGAGTTTTTAAGCATCGAACAAATTATGAAACTCCCCCGAAACAATTCCCATATTCTTATCACATACTAAAAAATTTCATTTTCTCCCTTCTTATTGGAGGATGGTAATCGAATTTCGAAAAATTGTTGGTATCTCCTTAACCAAACACTGGATAAGGGTTTATAATGAAAAGACCAGTCCCTGCTGGTATGCCTTCAGCAAAAAGCTTTTGATATCTATTACGATTTTTGGCTAATGGTTACTTATGTGGGAGGGGAGCATAAGTCTTATACGTAACAGTCGTATACCTTGTATACAATCCACTGAACTACGACTTACGATTACCATTAAAGTCCTGATTCAAATGATTTGCAAAATTAAAGGAGTTGTTGGTTCGATAAAAACATGCAGGCATTGGAGGAATTTATAATTTTCTGACTAATCTCCCAAAGAAGCAGAACAGAACAAAGTTTCTGATACCATAAATATCACCACCTGTATTAAACTTTATATTTACTTTACTTCTGGTTCTCTCTCGCGAAGTTAAACCCTTCGTTGATACGGTTATCACTCTCCATGTGTTATATATTTCTAATAATAATACTGCTTCGTATATTCAATGAAACAATAATTTAGTACCACAAAATGCATTAAAGTGAAATTTGTCAATCAGTTGAATATATTCAAATTCTTGTTTCATAAGAAATAAGGATAACGCGCCAACGAAACTGCGTTCCTCGCAAGTCTTTGAAAATTCAAATAGGAATTTACCATGACGAGTGATAAATTACCCACGTTCTACGGATAACCGCAATTAAACGAAGCCGAGTGTACGGATGATTAAACGGGGGAAAAACGATAGGTATAAGCATAAAACGTTAGAGCCAGATGGAAGATGAAGAATCATTAAATATAAATTCATAAATTATAGGTATTTCGTTTAATGATCAAAGAAAGCTTAAAATATATCTTAAGAACCAATAAAAAGCTTCTGTGAGAACGCTTACCTTAAAAATAAAAATAAAAAAAGATATGACTTTTACAAATTATTATAGTTATTACTTCATATACATATATATATACACACACATTTATCCTCATTTAAGTGTCATTAAACTGGTCCCAGTTCACGCCAATAGTAATAACCACGAATATGGTTTACGATCGTTATATTAATCTATTAAGTATGGTAAAATACATAAGCAAGTGGCAAGTGCCAGTTGATGTTCACGAATTACATCACTTCCGTATTCCTTAACGAAAAAAGCCCACGAAAAGTTCAGGTTATTAGCGCCATTCTTCGAATTCATTGAGCATTCACTAGTTGCTTTTATACGCGCCACCTTGTATTTCAAAATGAATTAGATTTTTCATATTTACTTATTCCTTTATTACCAACAGCTCTCATTATTCGGCGCAGTAGGGAGGAAACTGACACAAATATAATTGCAATTACTCAAAATATTATTGGAAAATCTATAGCTATTAAATTGGCGTTGTAATTGTATTTAATTTGGGAATATCTAGCGTTTTTTTTAATAGTACAAAAACCATGTTACATATTCACGTAGATAGGACCACCAGTCGTCGTGTCTTCATCGCGACATTTTTACCCCCTTGGACTCAGGTCGTGAAATACGATACGAGCACGAGGATATCGGATAAAAAGGTTGGACTAAAAATAAAATCCTATAAAAATAAATGAGGTCTCCAAGGGTGGATGGTATAGGATAGGTTATGGCGTTGTTTATCCCTATTCGACGAAAAATGATAATTTCATGTACGTTGCGGCTCGTTAAGTAACTCACAAGAGTAGAAATCGAGTGAAAACGTCTTAGGCTCTGAGATCAACTAGGAGCATTTGAGGAGAGTCTCGCATCATGTGAATTAGCCCTAAGGAATAATAGTCCCCAGTGACTATATAGAGGTATACAAACCATTTGAATATTTTATGTATATGTAATTATACTACGAGAGGAAATCACTAAATTATTTCTTACTCATTGTCCAATATTTGTCGTTCAGGCTTGGTTCATTGAATATTTTTTTCAATTGATAATGATATCGTTGGGTAGAAGCTTCCATTTAAATTGCCAGAAAAAAGTCTGTGCGCGTACGTCGTAACTTCTCGTTTCAAATCTATTCGCGTCAAATATTCCTTGAGTCGCGACGTTAGATATTTCACAACCAAAATACTCCAAGGATGCTGGGATTTAGTGAGAGGTAAATAGCTCAGGATGTAGCGATGTGTAACAGGCGATGAGTAATCTGGGATTACGATTGTCGTATTTCAAGTCGTCGTCCTGGCAATAAAGGAAGAAAAATATTTTTCTCAAAACATTTGACAATTCAATAAATGAAACGTAAGATATCACTGTGTTTTGAGATTGTATGCCTCTAATTCTTTCTGTTCAATCGATATCGAATGATAACGCATGGACCGAATTGTGGTGGTTAAGTTAAAACAAAGTATTTAACTCTCACGAATGAAAACTATGATTTAAAAAATTTTTTTAATTATCGTCCCAACAAATTCATATGATTTTCCTTTTTACAGTGCGAGATTACTTAAAGGATTTCATTCTATAGGGCAATGACAAACGTCCTGAAATCGGTCAGTGAAATAGATCAAAATTCTGATAACAAAAGTAAAGAGAAAAAAATAAAAACTCAATTATACAGGGTAGATCGAGCAATCGCAGTTTCATTCATTTTCGGAAATGAATCTCTCGAGTAAGAATGGTTGTAAGATGAGAGTGAGAAGGACACGGGTAGTCTACCAAATGAAATTAGTAGAGTGAATTTGGATTGGTAACTGGTGATCACTGGGACATAATGATCTTTCATAGCTTGTGCAACAAGCAACGATATTTAGATTTAAATCTTACTATCTACATATAGTGAATCGTTAAAGCCAGTAATTAACAATTTTGAATCCTTAAGAAATTTTTAATCCGCTACTATGACGTTGACAAAATGAAAATCAAATTAGCCATAGACACCGTATAGAAATTCTCTGATACAAGGGTATTCGATATAATGTACAGGGTGTCCAAAATTTCATAAACCTCCGGGGTATACCCGTGTTTGAGAACATCAAAGAGCACCAAGATGACCTTGCTCTTGTCTGGAAGTTTTTACTTTATGAATGGGAGCAGGTAAAAGTTGACCAATCAGAACGAGACACTCACAAAAATGGTAGGCAACTATAAATTCTGAATTTTCTTCCCTTGCTTTGTTTTTCTAGATGGCATCGACGAAGCTGCATATGCTGGGTGCGTTCCAAAATGTATTTATAGTACTGTCATAGTATATTGTGTACCAAGGGCGTAAAGTGGGCTTTTTTAGACCGAGTGTGGAGTTTGCAGTACGAGTCGAAGGCG
>JARQTJ010000745.1:203940-263335 GCA_030142635.1 Trachelus troglodyta
AGTAAAAAAACTGGTACTTTACGCCCGCTTAATAGGTACGAAAAACGCGAAAATCGTGCATGTGTTACAAAAAAGTAATTACATCTCTCTTAGATGCGTATCGATGAATAAAGACACAGCGTTGGTTACAGTACTGGCAGTACTGTCAGTACATTTCGAAACGCACCCTCTATAAACAGATCGCGCGAATGTCAATTTTGACGGTCCAAAACTTTCTAAAACGTATTGGAATGCTATATTAATTATATAAAAACATATTGTTACAGATCGAGAGAGAAAACGAGGGAGAAGGACGCTACCAAACAAAACAAAAGAAGTAAATGCACAAAAATTGAAACTGGACGAGGTACGAAATATAGGAGTATCTGTTTATTATTAATTATCTTTATTAAAATGCGTAAACGCGAAAAATCGGCTGGGAGAGAGCAGCAGGTACACGTCAAGAATACCCACAACAAATTTCAGCCCTATCCAGCTACCGGTGGTAAAGTCACAATATTATCGTCGATGAAAAAAATATGTAAAATTGAAAAAATGATTTGAGAGAGAAATACAAAGATTAAGTTCTGCATAACATTTATTATTTTTAAAAATTGCCATATTCCAGAAGGATGGAAATTACCATACCTTTTCGAAATTCACTTTTTTACATATTTTAATGTGAATGCCCAAGTGGGACATTAAAAAACATTATTGGAACGAAATAAAGAGCTTCATATATCTGCATTTCTCTCACAATCGATTTTCAGCGTTTCAGCATTTTAATAAAGAAAATTAATAATAAAAAGATACTCGTATGCTCCGTATCTCGTTCCATTTCAATGTTAATATATTAACATATTTTTTTATTTGGTAACTTCTCTCTCTCTCTCTCTCAATCGACGACAATCTATTTCTCTAAAATTAAAATAACATTCCAATAAGTTTTAGGCACCGTGTATCGTTTTTAGTTCGAGTAAACGCGTCACTCAAAATAATTACGAATCGAGGTTTCCACGTGTATCCGGAGCTTCCCAGCCCTAATGATGCAGACTGCAACGTTTAAACTGTCGGCAATACACTGAAAGTGGACGCAGCATCGATCTGGAAGCCATGAATTTCAATAATGGTTCTGGCCGCGAAAGCCTCCAAACTAATATATATACACACACACATTATATGCATGTGAAAGGGCAGTTTCAAAGACATGCAACACTCACAACGGCAAGCTGATATATTTTTTTTTAACGAAAGTAACCCTGAGACATGTGGCATTGAAATTTTAACTTAATCTAATCTAACGAACTATTTTTTAGCCCATCACAACTGCAAATATCCAGCATCAAACATTTTTTGAAAAATTCGGTGTGAGTGCCGCCAAACGGTCCTGAAAGCATACGATAGACATAAAAGTTTTCCGGGACCGTCCTGGAACACAACAAAAGTCCTAGAAACTACCTTTTGACATAAGTATATCATGTTAAATTAATATATAATATATTTACTATCTATACCAGCAGTCACCAGTATCTTCTTCTTCTTTATATAGCTTTCGAGTATAGCTTTATTTTCCCTAGAGGTCACGTGTCAATCCATATATTCAAGAGTATTAAATTACATAAAGAATTCTGCGTTCCTTTCTATAACAGTCCTGATGTCACAGGATAACGGCAGATCTGATTGGCTAGGGTTTAAAGGGATAAAAAATTATTGGAAAATCATGAAAATCTGTTAACGTAACTGTAACGTTAATCAGTTTCACCGCGAGTCATAAGTCTGCGCTTTGTGCGAAATACACGTAAAATATCCTAGGTGGAGAAATTCAATAAAGGCGATATTGCGTCCCGATGTTATATGGACTTTTCGCGTATCTATCACTTCTGTATTTTTCTCCACTCTTTCATTTTGCCCGTACTATATGACCCACCTTATATCAATGCCTTCGCCATACCCTTTTCTACTTTCTTCTTCTTCTTCTTTTTCTCATGAAATTGACGAAGAATCCATTTTATTTTTGTCCCGACGATAAGAGAGAGCTTGTTAGCGAAATATCTGCTACACATATCGGAATGAAGATCTTAAGTTCGTTACACACTTTATCGATAGTGATTGTCAGTGAAAAATGCAGCTGATAAGGGTGTTGTTATAAACGTAAGATAAAAAGACGGGGTGAGCAGTAAAAAGAAATATAATATTATACCATACATGGAGAATATATTAAATACTTTCATTGACTATCATATCGATTTGACATTATGATAATCAGTATTATTATATGAATTATTATGATAGATTTTGATATCGATTGAAAATTTGTTTCTAGGGGATATCAACTGAGCTCGGTTGACACGGTCTCTTTTAGGGGTGCCTAATGTCCCCTTTTTTTTTGCGTCACCCCTTTTGATGCCTGCAGAGAACACGTTTTCGAGGACTTTACGGCATTCAAGGACACTCTCGAGCGAGAGGGCCGGCGAATGCTAATTCGTGCGCTAAGCACGCTTAATTTATTTCATTAAATGGAATGGGCGAGATGGGATGATTAGGGGTGGAGGGTCGGTAACGCCTTTCGCTTCACTTCCAAATGAAATATCGGCTGGAATTCGTATAGTATCAATTGGGCGGACTGCAACTTTATGAGACTGTAGAGTATTTGAATAGTATTTTTTGTCTTATTGTACCTGGTCTTATGTTAGACATATGATAGGAGATGGAAAGAAATTACTTTTTTCTTACATTATTTTTGTGTATCGGAGAGGTGACAGTTTTTCAGGCATTCATCATTTCTTACTATGGAGACTCTAGACGTTTTATGGAGACTGATGGAATTCGACAAGCCACCGAATAATGTAGATTAAATAGAAACAGGGGTGAAAGGTTTTTGCATGTAAATTGGTAGGCGAAAAAACGAATGAACCCTGCGAGAACATTCGTTTTGATAAAATTGGTTTTCCTTTCTTACCATGTATCCCGATTTCGTTTTACAATGGAATTGTTAAAGTTTAAAATTCCCGCCAGTTCGTATTCGCAAAGGTAACAAAGTGCGAGCGAGAAGATCGTTTTTAAAAAATAATAAATTTATCTACTTTTTTAATTGTTTATCGATGCTCGTATAACATTCGACGAACTTGCCTCGCGAAATAAAGATGAGGTATAAGAACTGAACTTAACATTGTTTCTCTTTGAAAATTAGAAAGATGGCCGCCATGAAACCTATGTATATGTTCTGGACACAGAACATTTACATTTTCAAAAGTTTTTGTTGTCCCTTATGCAATGAAGGTCGAAGATAATTAGGTTGCCTGATTTCTGTTATCAGACTTTTATTATCGGACTATCAGGTTTTGACTAAGTTGTCGCAAAGGATCGCCTAGAAAATTCACGACAGAAAGGAAAGTAAAAAAAAATCGAATCTTCAGGAGCTATTATTAGAAATTTTAAATTAATGCGTAAAAGCATCATAAACAACAATTTTTTTCGAGTTTTATTTGCTCAAGAATCTACATGTTGTGTATATACATATATACACTTTTTTGTTCAACAAAAAGGTTTAATTTTTTCCCCTACTTCCGGTTTTTATGTAGAGACTCGCATTGGACATAGTAGCCTTTGTGGTTCGTGGAACAATCTGAAAAGAAATATAAAAAATATGGCTGCTGCGTTTTACTTAATGCAATGGAAAAAAAAATTGAGAATTCACATGAAGCGAACAGTAATTTATTGTCGTCGCGACGACTTTGTTTCATATATCGAAATGCGACGTTGTATTTCGCATAAGCGGGACTTCGTGGTACGACAATGTGTTGCAATGGTAACGATCCTTCTGTGAGGGTAGCTTTCAGCTAGCCTTTAAGTTCGCAAGGGTAAAATCAAGTTACTGAAAGTTTTAGTTGTTCGCCAGTTATGTCAGCTGAAGTAAAATGTAATCAATATCGCGACACGCCTTTGAAAGTTTCTTACGAATTCTATTATTGCTGTTAAAGTTACAAAATTCATTTCTACAGACCAGATTCGTTCGCGTTGCTATTTATGAGATTGAGTATTTTCAAATGTCACAATTAATTCAAAGCAATTATCACGATATTGCACCTACGTTATTGTGCTATATAATACGATACGTTAAATAGCACGTTTATGAAATACGTGAGTAGAAACTTAGCATGAATGCACTATATGTATAAGTTACAGCAGCGAGGCAATACTAGTTAAGAGGGGCGAGCCTTATGGGACTTTGTGTCTGACGACTAGTGGGCTCATTGGACACGGGAGAAATTCTGAACAAATATACAACTTCTGAAGGGGGTTAAAATGCCATACATTTCATTTAAGACGTAGAATACATGGGAGTTGGCCCTATTTGCCAATGTCTGTTCGGTGGTTGTAGCTAAATTTTCGAAATAATCATCAATTGGCGATACGTTAAGTAAAAAAGAGAAATATATACATTTAAAAATGTAAATACAAAAATTCTAGAACACGACACATTGTTATTTGGCCATTTCCCACAAAAACTATTGTCAGGCTGAGACGGGTAACGAAAAAGAAAGTAAAGAGCTCTTGTAAATTCAGTTAATTTTTTTTAAGCATTGATTTCCACGGTTGACCGAATTAAAATTTGTATTAATTATCCTCGCCTAAATAATACACGGCAAGAATGCTTTTGTCGCTCGTTGTAAATGGCACGGACATATACACAGTCCACGAACAGTGCATAGTATTATATAAAGAGACGTAATACATAAGGTACGTAAACAGACGCAGAAGTACAAGTCTCATTCACCATTAAAGTCAGTTTTGTAAAATTCAGGGCCGTAGATAAAGTAGATCACTGTCCCTTTCAGCTTAATTCATTTGTCGAGGGTGTTTTTCGGTGATTTAGTAAGAATTTCTATGAAAGAAAGACATTGCCTGGAGAAACAAAGAACGATCCGAGCAAAAGCGGTCTATGGCTACGCAAAGTTCACAAAAACGTTCGTTCGGTTGATTGTGGTAAAACAGCCGGAATTTACGAGGCGATCACGGAAAGGAAATATGATAGTTGCGCCAATGCACGACAGTGTCGGACGTATTTTTACTACCATTGGTTGTTACAGCTATTTGTTATTGCACGCTCGTAGAAGACAGACGACCTCTTACAGAGGATCGTGGCCATCTTTTTTTTCGTTCTATTCTCAAACTTTTAACCTTAACGTCAATCATGTATATAGTGTGTGTAAATATATATATATATATATATCTTGATATAAAAAAGCAATGTCAAAGATATGTACCTTGAAGCTTTCCAAACTGCATACTGTGCAGACACATCCTAAGTACTTACTATATATACTATGAAGAGGAAATCTAGTTATACGCGTTCCTTATCTAGACTCATTTCGTATAACTATCTACGTTCTACATTTTCTATGGGATTCATCTGAAATCCCTTGATACATTTGAACATGGTTCTAGAGTACCAAATTTTCTCTGAAATCCCTCAGGACACCGCTTAGCCTTAAACTGTACTACTGCTACTAGTATACGGTTTGCAACCCGCCTATTTCGTGACTTGACTTCAGTTCAATTTATCGTTCCAGTTAAGCAGCAGTCTAGTAGATAACTATAGAATAGTTGAGCAATAGTTATACGCCAGTAAACCCTTCTACGTTTGTTCCTGACAGGATATAGGATTAGCGTTAACTACAGGCAATAAAAGTGATACCCTGCGAGTTTCAAGTCTTTCGGATCCAACGAAGAAATACATGTAAGAGGAAGTGTGTGTATAATCTCAAAATGGATAGTGAAGCTTTTGTGAACATCTGCAGAAATGTTGACTGACAAGGAAAACGGTAAGGTTAAATATTTGTATATAATTTTAAGGTATTTATAAAATATTTTTCTCACAATTTTCTCCTGATTACTCAACTCTTGGTGCGACTTGTTATGGACTGTATCCCAACGTTGCGATTCTACGTGTCAGGGTTGCAACCTCTAAAGGCTGTGGAGATACAAGAACACAATATATTTCGCTAGACTGTGGGGTAGCTTATACGTACAATCCCTATGCGAAGGTCTAACGCGGGGGTTAGCCCGCGTGAGTCCCCGGGACGCTTCTCCTGGCGCTCGGAATCAGCGCTCGGCGAAAACGACGGGCTGCCTTCAGTTCGATACCGGACAGCGTGAGGTGCGCGTCTCTCATCTGGTTTTCTTTGTAGCTGCTGCTGCTTCCGTTTAAACGGTGCCTGTTCGCGAACGTGATAAAAAGACAGACAGTGCGTTTAAGGGATGAAGATGTGAAATATCCTTCCTGATTGTAAAGACGTTAACGTGCGTGGAGATTGAGTGAGTGATATTTTTATGCTGAATAATACTTTATATACCATAGGATTTACCGAAGACTTTTGTTTGAAGCTATGATAAGTAGTAGATTGTTTTTACATTGAAAGTTTGAATATCACATTTATACACTTTACTAATGTTTCTTTAGAGATATAATAATTTATATTGTATATTCCTTTTCTCGTTATGAATATCTTGAGCGAAAATTGCTATGGATTTTAAGGTTAAATCTTTGTATTTCTTTATCTCACATTTCTTAAAGAAGTTTTTTTCACTGTTTACTGGCAGCAAATAGAGATGATAGCGTTCAGATAGTGTCGTTTCATCACATGTTAATTGTTGGTTGGATTTTGAGAATTTTTCAATTGTTAGAACGGCTTCTTAGTCAGTCAGGGTACCTAGACTAAACGAGTCTTTCTAATTCTCGGTTGGGGATTAATATCAAATATAGATATATTTCTCAAGTCAGACTACTGGGCTTAGTAATAACATTTTATGTCTGTAGAGATTATAATCGGTATACTCCGTCATATATCCTACTATAATTGAAACTATCAGTAGAATTTCATTCCAGAATAATAGTTGCAAGGAAGAAAAATAATGATACCATATAGTTGTAAAATTAAAGTCGCCATACACTTGAGAGTTGCCCGTATTTATCTACACAAGCAGTCGAGTTACGTGATGGTACATACATACATACACATAGTAGGGAGGTAATTCTTTCTCGGAAATCCCTAGTGCAATTTTACTCGTTGAATATCACGGTATACTAATTTCACTGCTTTTTATGCGAATATACATGAAGAAATATACAAGGCATAACTATTCTGGTTTACTAGATGAAACTTCTTGTCAAGTACCCTTCAGCTTTTAACTTTTAATCCTTTGTTTCAAGAAATGCAAGAGTCGACATATATCGTTAGTTTTTCCAATTATAAAATGTCCAATCATTTAGCATATTGTTTTGCTGCACGCTGTTAGGGCTTCGATGAAATCGGAAAACTCGAGAAAATGTATGCCCTGTGAATACAATTAGCCAGAGTTAATTAGCTTCTTGATGTCAGAAGATCCCGGAGGATAGGAAACGTCTTTGAGATAGCTGCTGCCACTGTTTGAAATTCCGTACGTATCTTTCTCAATGTTCAGTTAGTAATGCACGTTCCAATTTGTATTTTCCTAGATCCCAGGGGCAGTTGAAAGAGGGGGTACCCACTCTGAGAGCCAGTCAAGATCCGACCTTCGTGTCACTAAATCATTCTCTGGTATAAAGTCGGTTAGCATCACTGTATAACCAAGAATTTAGCCCTCTTCCTGAAAATACTTAAATATTCCTGAGAGGAAAGTCTTAGCCCACTCTCCCCGTTTTATCCCTTATTTTTAATTGCTTACCGTCCCGTCGTCCCTAAACCCAAGCCATCCAGCTACCTCCCACTAACTGCCGTAAGGATTTCCACTTCTTTAGAATAATTTATGATCCGCCAAACCGGAGACTAACGCCCTGGAATTTTCTAACTTAAAAGTCCCACCGTCGGCATTGGAAAGTTGCAAACTTGACGATAAAGGGATCCAATTATTACTAAAGTATTTCGTACTTTATGCGTTGGTTATTGCGGTCTTATAGGAATACAAAGAAATACCTGATGCGTAATTAAATCGGCCAGTTTTTATTTTTTCTTCGTCACGTAAAACCACCAATTCCTCCCGTATCATAGATACCAGAATCATATAACTTAGTATAAAAATATAAGGGATATTCAAAGCTCGGACTTTCCTTAGGAAATAACCTCGTAAATTTCTTTGAATATATCTTGAGTGGACTTACCGTCGTATAAAATATATAGTCGATCTCCCGATATCAGGAATATTCGAGGAAACGTCGAATGGGGAAGAAATCGCGGGTATGGGCGAATATATAAAAGTTTAAAGGACATACTAACAAGGTCGGCGAAACGGGGAGGGGAACAGGAAGGCAAGAGAAAGTTTCATTGGCCCTTGGAAAACAGTAAGTACGACGACGTTCGTCCGCTACTGTAAACTTTATATATTCGAATCGTCTTGTAGTTTTCTCCTTCGTACGAAATCTATGACAAGTTAGTCCTATGTCACGGTTACAGTACATGCATATACATATATATGTATATATTTTATTGTGCTTTTTAAGTTTCGGAATTTCTGAACCACTAGCAGTGGTTATCCGCTCCATCCAAGTCCTTGCCATACATGACAGTCAGGGAAGAGGTTAGGTTAGGGGAGGGAAAAGAAGGACTAGTATCCGGCTGATGCACATGGCAAAAAAATGAAGGGGAGGGAGGGGCGGGAGGAGAGAAAATGGAACGTGCCTGTCGCTACATAGAATCGTGCAATAAATTTTTTATAAAAACATATCCTTTGTGAAATATCTGACTTATACTGTCTGTCTGTTAGATGCCTCTACATCCCTTGGCACACGAAACTCATCATATTTTTGTGCCAAATGGTCAAAGAATATCCCGTAATGTGTCGTCAGAGGGCACCTTAAAATATTATTTTAGGACAAACTACTATAAAATTAGCTAATGATGTATGATAGTGACGTCATAGGCACCTGTGTGAAGTTAGCCCAGCACTTTTCGAATTTTCTAATTTTGAAAATTGTGCTGAATTGTGCTACATTTGTGCTAACTTGTGCCGTAATAACCCGAAGTCGATAACTTTAACAGTTTTCGAAAAAATTGAAAAATTGTTGTGGTAATTCTTTGCTTGTGCTACTTCATAAAAGCCGTCAAAATCAGAATTTCGAAAAACTAAATGTTGTGCTGTTTTGTGCTAGGCGAGCTCGACAAGTTTCCCTTATGACAAAACCTTCTCAGAGCAACCCTTCACGGTATTCCGTGAGGGTTGCATTTTTGGATTACTTCGAAACCATGAAAACCAGATTTTTTAAAAACCAAATGTTGTGCTGGATCGTGCTACGCGAGCACAAGTTTCCCTTATGGCAAAACCTTCTCAGAGCAATATTTGTCAATGTTCCATACACGGTACCTGTATCCGTTGATTCAAAAGTAAAAGAAGGCTAAATTTTGAAAAACCAAGAGTGTGCTATGTTGTGCTACGCGAGCTTCATTTGAAGAAAGGGCAAAATTGGCAATAACCACTCAAAAATAGACAAAATCAAATGAAATTGACATTAATATTCAACCTCGCTCAAATTGATCTAAATAAAAAATTGAAAGGTTGTTCTGAGAAGATTTTGCCATAAGGGAAACTTGTTGTGCTCGCCTAGCACAACACAGCACAACATTCAGTTTTTCGAAATTCTGATTTTCACGGCTTTTATGAAGTAGCACAAGCGAAGAATTACCACAACAATTTTTCAATTTTTCCGAAAACTGTTAAAGTTATCGACTTCGGGTTAACGGTACAAGTTAGCACAAATGTAGCACAATTCAGTACAATTTTCAAAAATAAAAAATTCAAAAAGTGCTGGGCTAGCAAAAATTTAGTTTTTTTTTAATTTTTTCGAAAACGGTTAAAGTTATCGACTTTGGATTAACGGCACAAATGTAGCACAATTTTGAAAATTAGAAAATTCGAAAAGTGCTGGGCTAATTTCACACAGGTGTCATAGGCATCTAAAATATTTTCAAGGAAGGGAAAACCTATTAAAAAATATTTTTGAGGTGGGTTAACAGCACCATCTCTCGTAAAAAAAAAGTCAGACGGCGTTTTCTTTGAACATTTGTTACAAAAACTGTTCTATCTAGCTGTTACGAATGAGTATGACTCGTGTGATTTGTGCATTCGTACTAGATAGATAAGATACTATTATTTGATAAGAGGACGAGTGATTTACGTCCGAAAAATTATTATTCGTGAAATTGGTAACTAGACTTAGAGATACCGGTGAGTCTTCATGATACTCTTTTGGGAGGTTATGTATGGATAATAATTTTGTGGGAATTAGGTAATCTTGTTAGAGGTGGTGCTCAGGTTTTTTTTTACATCTTACGAGGCTTGACTTTACGACGATCTTGAAAAATGAAGCGCACCTCTAAACCGAGGTCGAGGCTTGCAAGTTATTATTAATAAACGGTCCAGAGCGGGTAGGGGTGGGTTACGGAGATAGGAGGGTGCATGTGCGCGCGATATTTTTTGACGACAGTATATAACGGTGTGACGCGTGGCTTCAGAAGATACGAAAGAGAAACTAAATGTCCTGGAATGAAATGTAAAAAGTTTGCTTGTACCGTTTTTAAAAATTTTTTTTTGTATTAAGGTAAAAAAATCTGCAAGTGCAGTTGCTACTTCGCTACGCAGTTGCGCTCAGAATTTCATTGGACCACTGTGAGTTGATATTTGAGAAAAATATTATACGTACGTTTGATATGAGTTGCTGGCAACGTTGATCGATTCATTGATTTTGCTAGTGCGGTATTGGTATTCGGAAAAAAATATGAAGTAACATCTACCGTTGTCAGTTCGGCAACGTAGGAAATTGAAATATTTGTTGGAAATACATAAGAAGTTGGAAATCGCACGAGGAATGAAATATTGTGGGTGGTCAGACATTTATCAGTGATGATAATTAGATATCAATTAAAAACTGTCTTTACTACTGGATAATAAATCCTGACGCGGAATTTAATGTAATACACATTGTCCAGAGTTGCGTGAGAATACGTAAGATAATAGGGTTGTGACGTTAAATAAATTCCCTGAGATAAAATTGGTATAGAAAAAATCCCTAGAAATGCCTAGTACGTTCCTACTGAGTTGGTGAGTTCTTACTTTTCGTGGGTGTAGAAAACAAAATTATGAGAAAATGTGTGATAAATTTCTATAAGGACGCGTGGGTTGTTGATTTAACGTAAGAACTCATACGGAGCTACCTACAATGGTATTGGTATAAAGTGGTCACTTTTCTGAAAACCTGCGAGGCTACCTAAGATCGTCTTTACCTTGACTTTATTGTTGTTCTCAGCTATTTGGTCAAGTGCCTGCCCGTCGCGTTTTCACACAAAAGATATTAATCGCGTGTGGAGATTAAGAAGCTGCAACGAATTACCACCGTCAGTTAGTTCTTTTAAGTTTTACTGTATTTTTCCATAAAATAGAGCAACACGCCCGTTTCGTGCGCGACAAAACACAGCAGCGCTTCAGGGCTCTGAACAAATACAGTTTTTTACTGCATATCTATTTTCGAAAAATACAATTTATGTACCGAGCAACTAATTTACATTAGCTTTTTTTTTCCGAAACCAACGAAACATTGAATCAATCAGTTATTTCGCAAATCAGTTAGTAAATTCTTAAACATAACGAATATATCACAATTACACAACATTATTTCTAAACCAACTAGGATTCGCATGGATATAATACTCCCTGTTCTAAACCGATCAGTCTTTCTTGAAGGACAGCAACAATTTTGAAAATCAACATCTTTATTTCAAAATCAACATTATTTTCTATCTATAAATAACCAACATTTCGCTTTCTCGAATGATGCTTATTTTTCTAAACCAAAAAACCCGTTCTGCATATAATCAGCATTTTTCTTATCGTATCCACTAATCTTATTTTAACATTCTTTATCGTTGACGAACGTCAACCAACATTTACCTGAAGCAGTTAGCTTATTTTTCTAAATGTACCTACCTTCACACTCGTCGACTGACGACACCGACAGCCAATCATAGTACGAGTAAAACGACAGAAATTCTACGGTCAAAACTTCGATAAGAACTCACATGGACTTTTCAGCAGAGGAAAAGAAAACAGGAAACAGTTTCTACAGGGCGTAAATATCATTAACTGGATTGTTCATTCGTTAGAAACCGAATGCTTTAAGGGGGTCATCCCATGTGACTGGTTCAAAAAATCGATTTTTTTTTCATAAATTGCATCCAAATATTGTGTAGAATATGTGGGCGAAGTGATTTTCCGATATTCAAAGCCGTTCGGAAGTTACTTACAGATCTGAACATGCCAGGTGCTTGGAGCCAATTGCGACAAGTTTTGTGTATTGTATACTAGAATTTACTTGCGTTTTTCTGCTATTTCTACAAATTTAGTATGCAGAAAATGTAAGAGTGACTGACTTTTTCGAGGAAACTGAAGGATCACTTTATGGACCAGGCATAGTAGATTGAGGGTGAGTCAAAATTTTATTGGTGGTAATCGTATTTGAACCTTTAAACGCGTTTTTCTTAAAACTTTATTTGTCAAATCGGTAGATATGAAATCTCGAAATCTATCGAACGAATTCCTTTGCAATTTGGTGAACTTACTCAGTACTTATGTAGACAGTGTAATGTAAACTAGGACAATTGTGATTCACCAAGCTGTTTTTTTTTGTCATGCTGAAGAGGTGGTGAAAAAGACACCAAAATTTACGATAAGAGTTCAACAAGGTGCTAAAACTTAACTTTTCAATATTTTTTTTATATTCCTAGTTCCAAGGCTAGTTCAAACTTCACAGAATAAAATGCCCTTTGATTTATTTGTTTCATGTAAGCAGAACGCCCGCAATCGTGGTTACCGAAAAAACCGTTTTTTGAAAATGGGTGGCTAATTGCCGTGTACCTTAGCAATGAGTGACGATATCGGGTTGAAAAAATTGTAAAGTGTGCTCAAAATATGAATAAATGTGTAGTAAATTTTTCGCAGTTGTATCTTTATTTAGTTGGTTAAAAAGAATTCCCAAAAAAAGTGAAAAAAAAAGAGCCTTCGCATGGGATGACCCCCTTAATGAATTACGAATGATTTCGTATACTTGAAGCACTTCGGCATGACTATCTGAATACTTGAACAAAGAGGGTGAAGTCGACTGATTGAATTGAGCGAACCTGTAAAAATGCACGTTCGACCAGTAGTGCAGTAAGTCTGGCACGACTAGAATTGGAATAACCTATAAAGCTGACCAAAGTTGACCACTTTCAACCTACATTCCTCGTTATAAAGCCTTCTTAAAAGTAGCCATAAATTGTGGTTAAACGTCGCTGCAACGATTTTCAATGTTTCCAACCTAAAATAATCCTTTGGCACGTGTACGTATATAAAAATAATAACGAAAGTCAAGGTAGCAGGCTGTGCTTGGCTTATTTTTTCTTAAAATGGTAAATCGATGGACCTTGAATTTCTCTTCTTCATATTTTCTTCTTCAAGGTATAAACGAAAACTCTGGGTACTTCCATCAGCGTCATTACAGCACACTCGTTTTAATAGAAACCCACCACATGCTAAGTATCACTGTACTGGGATAGAGCGACTTGAAGTAGTTCATATAATGCGGGCTGCGCCGGTCCGTGTGGATTGTGCAATGTAAAAAGAATTTTAAAAAGGCGAAATACACAGCTTGCTTGATATTTCAAATAGGGCTTGAGCATCTGTGTACCTAAAAGTATAGAGTGTAGGATAATTGTGAATAAGTCTGGAATTTATCCAACTGTTATGCGAGGCCGCGTTTTCTTTTGCTAATTGCACTTTCAAGAGTACTTAAAGAAAAGGGATCACCTTTGTAGTAGCATTTGGTATGTAAATACTATAGTGAATTTGTATTTTGATATAAATTTTATTCACTGATACCTCTTCGCTTATACGGATGTCCTATATCGCTTACAGTCAGTAACTTCATATCTTCATTGGGAAGAAAAATACTGACCGTGAATTATTTATCTGAAACATTTCCGCTTTTGTCTATCAGATACACTCAGCTGTTGCTGACATTCGGATGACACCTAATGGCGGTAATTAACGGCCTTTCCAGTAATTCTATAGCAAATCGACGTCTGCTTCGGACGGGAAGACTCTTCCACTAGAAGCATCGTTTCACGAACTCGAAGCTGTCGATAGCAATTAGTTTTACTTCCAAAAGACGATTCAGGCGTAGTAAAGAATTATGTTGTGTAATAAAATGTCAGGACGTATCCTTATAAATTTTTAAACTTTGTGCATATTATTTCTAACGACAATCAATTACAGAAATAGCATATAGCTTTAGAAGTTTTCTTTTCACAGCAAAAGTTAAATTCTTCTGAATATGAGATACTTTTATTTTTTTTTACTATAAATTTTATTGCTGCTGCTGCTGCTACTTTGTACTAGCAGAAAAGAAATCACGAGGCACATTTATACTGTATAAAATAAAAAAGGGGTGGTTCGTTATCACAAAATGTTTATAGTCTGTCTTAAACTGTACAAAGCACTTCTATCATGATCCGATTCTGCGACAAAGTACAGGAATGGCAGTAACAGTTGCTCCAGTTTATAGATAGGAGCTCAAGTGATTTATGGTTATCTTAAATTGCTCTGATGGTAACTGGACTTCCGGTTAAGCGATCCGTTTGGTTATTAAAATTTTGTCAGTCGCATCTGAACCTGGTGAATTTTTTGGTATTAGAAATAGTACATAGATTCGAAAATCTAATGCATCTATCTCACTTCTATTACTTGAGAGCTACTAGATTTCTCTCTTTCTGCATTACACTGGTTGAGAAAATCCAGGAAAACTTTCTTCGACAAATCTTGTATCAGATTTCTATTAAGGTGCGATTGATGTATAACAACGTACAGCATCAACTTTTCTTGGCTTATCAAGAGTCTCGTTACAAGTCTGTAAATTCAAAGAGGTTTCCTAGGATTAAAAGTATTTCTTATACTGTACAAGGAAATTTACTTGGCCGTCAGGAACTTCCCAGGAACATACTGTACCTTACGGGAAACTTATTAATTTCGACGGAGATGAAAACCTTTGGTTTCTTTTACGTCTGGCTACAGCACGAGAAAAATTAATGGTTAATAAAGCACAGCAATATTGCACTTATAATTAAACACAATGACAATAAGATACGTATCTTGCTTTAAAAATTAATAGAAAATCTCAAAACAATTTTTTCTATTATAAAAGAGAAGATGACGCCAAGCTTTTCCTGTCGCGCAACGTCGTACCGTGAAAGGAGGTTATGTTTACAAAACGGATTGTTATGGCGGGCGCTAGAAGCGGGCTTGCTTGTGTCTGGTAGGAAGATAAACGAGTGAATTATATACGCAGTGAAGTGGTGATCCACGCCAGTATACGGAATGTCGTGGAGTTTGTTAGAATCACGTAGCCACCACTCCATTTATTTGCATTGACATCGAATCGGAGGTTGAGTTCCCAGTGATTCCAGTCTGAACGCAAAGAAGTTTAGCCGTCGTGACGCTACCCTAACCTCAATGTTCATCATGTGCTGGATACTAAACAGATAGTGCGAAGGGTATGTACACGAATTCTCAAATTTGAAATGTTATATCTTCGACAAAAGTGCGTCCTCTACCCATTCACCCTTATATTATCTTAGCGTCCCTCCTAAAAGCGTTCAAATTAATATTAAGTAGAATTTACTTCGAAATGATGGGCTTCATACAATATTATAATAGGTTCTATGGACGCTTTAAGTAATTTACAAAGTAAACCTAACCTTAAATTAATGGTGGAAAATATATATCTTTATGTATACGTAAATATGTAGACGGAGTGACGATTTCATTTTGAAAATAATATGTTTGATCTTGTCCCTTGGTATTTTTATTATATTAAAATTAACTGTGTCGTTATCATACAGATTGTATTTGGTACATTTTAATTCTTATAACTTATATCTATCCATTACTATGGCACAGCTCTGTCTCCTCCGTTACAAGGATATTCTCGAGGGTCTGTCATATTCCTGTTATCGTTATCATACTGCAGTGTTGGAAGCTCCTGCATCTCGACTGGCATTGTTCTCTGATGACGTTCGAGGTATACTCCAAGGATTATAATGGCTTAGTCTAAATTTAGCTTACTGAATTCGATACAGTCAATGATCGAATTGAATAGTGAGAGAGGCTTTGAGGCAGACATTGCCGATATTTTCATTCCCTTTGTAGGCGACGCCATAATGGATTAACGGTGAAAGACGCCATAAGATTAGTCGATTGTGTGTGAGAAAAGTTCTTTCAGAGTGGAGAAAGGATATCCGGTTATCGAGAGGGTGCACGATGCCTATGACTTTCTAACTGGGGATGCTCGAGTTTCTCTATGATTTTACGCTTGGCAGATCGGCAATGGAGATGTCTGCCTAAATTTGATAGCCAGTATATTTTTACGCTGTTGTCTGAGACGCCGTTCACTCAATTCTTATTTGTTGGCGCTCAAAGCCTTGAGGTGCTTTGACGTCTCTGCCGTCATATTGTTTTCAATATGAAGGAACCCTCCCTCTTTTTTTTTACAAGATTCTTTTCTCTTTATACGCCATCTTTATTTTTTACTTGGCCATACGCGTGAGCATCACGTTCATTTTCGGTTATAGAAAATTTAAAAAAACTGCGCTTTGGATAACTTTTCGATAGTATCAGTTTGCCTTTTTTTCGAGCAATTCTCATTGCTATCGCGACTATATTTATGAAAGGGATTTTTAGCTTATCCCTTTTATTATGACACTATCGTCGTTTCATTTTCCTGGCGTGTAATTGCCTGCGCGACACGAAACAGAAACGTCAGTCACTAGACACCTACGTTTAATAAAATCAAACGACATACGTATAAAATCGAATGATGATTTACTTTTATTTGGACGAATATTTGTCGGTTGTCAACGATACTCAAATTTTATGAAACGACGAATGGTCTATCACGTGGTATCATCAGTGACAGCTGAATGTATTCATATTTTGAATAAACCTGTCCTCCCCACGAAAACGTGGTATATGTGAAATCGGGTCATTTATTATATAAACATAGTTATATACCTATGATAGCTACCTCTTCAGGTTAATTGTAATAATTTTACAGCAAGAGATTAATTCCCATATAAAAGCATTAGAGTTTTCAACAGATCTTCGTTTCATAAAGGCGCCGCTAAGCGTCGCCACAGTGCTTTTAACGTAAGTCACGTATGTATACGTGAGTCTATTATCTCACGCGTCCATGCAATAACCACTGTTACGTGTGAACACGCATTTATAAGATGGCGGAACATCGAGGTCGATAACTCCGAGATTCTCGTAGGAGAAATATAATCTTTTCTCTCCAGTCTTATTTCCTCTTGTATATAAAAATACCCTATCAAATGTATTATCTTGGTTAACATTCAAACGGCAAGTTTTCTAATCAGCGGATCGGTCGTCCAATAACAGCAATATAGGATCTCGGATCTCCGGGTCGAAGGAAAGTTTGAAATTACCTCGATTATCGAGGATGAGAAGCTGGCTGCATTAGTTATGAGATACTAAGAGCGTTTGCGGTACATGAAAACATGATGAACTATTAGAACGACCTCGTCCAATACGATATTCAATATTAACTAACTAACTTTGGTGCTTGTCCGATGCAGTATATGGGCCAATGGAAACATAGAATAAATAAAATAATTTATTTTAAATTAACGTATCCCTCCCCGGAGAAGCGGATACGGCACGGGGATTGAGGTTGGACGATTTCGATATTCGTTCCGCCCGATTCAGAGAATCGATAAAAAATTTGAAGAAGGGCTAATAAAACGGCGGCCAAGATGTCTGAGACGAGGTAAGAAGGATTTGAGGATAAACGAAAAAGGCGTTGGTCCTTTTTTTTTTATCCACTAGTAGTTTTACGCAACCTCATATCCGTGAGGCACTCGGGGACATAAGATTTTGGGTAATTTTCCTTAATGCTTAAAGGGGAACCGTGTTCGAGGATGGAAAAGGGAAAATAATACCCAGAGGGAAGTCATAAAATAGGATTCCACGTGAAACCGATATTTAATACGTTCTTCTGTATGGACTTCGGATCACGTGACTATGGTTGTTCAGACATACGTAAGCGACGGTTTCCTCAAATTATCGATAATTATTGTACCTTGTTAGACCAACGTATTGTGGCCTAGCTTTACCCTCTTTTTCTGACCATTTTGGTACACGTCAATTTATGGCTTCATGACATAACAGGCGTGTATAAATGGTGGGTTGTGGCCCAGTGAGAAAGGAGGTGCAGGGCACCTACGGTGATTAAGCTGAAATCGATGCCTCGCTTTATTGGAATGCTTCGTCGGGATGTCTGAACGGGGTCCCAGCAACATTGTTAACCCAAGTTCACAGCAATACCACTGTTTTCGTCGAGGAGTCCTGCAGCGGAGTTAAGTGCCAGGAGTTGGCCTAGGGCAGGCTGGGCAAATGGCATCGTGACAAATGGCTAGAACCACTACGCGTCTACGAGTCAAATTAAGCTGCGGCACGACAATAAAAACTGACTTCGAATTCTGGGAATTCCCTACGTTAAAACTCCTTTCGCGCGAATCAACGGGGTCTGGTTTTTCGCGAAATCAGTCATTTTGATTTTACGGTAAAAAAGAGTGTCAAATCTAGCCTGCAATATTTAACGGGATACATTAACGATCTAGTCTAACCCTTTTCACGTGTCACGTAACGCGAATCGACGCGAGCAATCTTACAAAACTTAGGCATACTGGACTTACTGTGTATATAGGTGACACATGAAAGCTCATATATAGCTACAATGCTTTACCGTGATATTAGTAATATGGCTATACGTGAGCGTAGATATTCTTGACAGTTTAGGACTTTTTGAATGGATCGGAAAACTTGAGAATTCTTTAGCAGCATACCGGAGTCTGAGGATTCAATGGTGTATCTGAAACTCAATTTTATTCGATTACTTGCATATGAAAAATATACAATATTTCAGGTCAAAGATCAAACTCGATTACTCGTTGATATTGATTTATCGAAATTACTTTCATTACGATATTATACTGTATTTCGAGGAGCGTCGGGTAACGCTACAGTGAACACCGTAAAGTTTTTGACTCAAGTATTTATTATACCGGTAAGAAATTATTATTCCAGATCGATCCGGGTAGCATTATTTGGATCGGGAATTTTTAACAAGCGTAATCAACGTGCAATCCGTCGTCTGCTTAAGATTGTTCTAGAAACTATTCAGCGTCACCGGAGACTTCCTGGACTTGTTAAAAAGGAATCGTGGCATAACGCCAGATATAACATAAGGATCTAACCCATTGTCGAAGTATTATTAGGTTGTTGTACCCCATTTTGAATTTTGTCCTTCAGCAAGAATTGCTCTACAGCGGATATGATATTGACTTTAGGAAATGGGGAAGTAAGAATATGGGAAAGCACTGGACATCAATAACCAGACGGATTTTCGAGGCAATCGACTATACATATTCGCATACACTGTATGTATACAGATAGATTCTGGAAAAAGGGAAACTCTCATGAAATATGGAGGCTGGAAATTGAATTCGAAAGCAGCCTTTGACCGTTCTTTTGAATCTCATATACAAGATCACTACTGTGTCCTGTCAGGATTTTGTAAAGACACTTGGTGGGACGCCAAGAAGTAGTCACGTTCAAAAGTATATATAGATGTACATACAGTTCTCCAGCACACACCTCCGATAGGTGTCTCGTTTAAGTCTTTTCGACGACTCGTTGAATACTTAAAAAAAAGTACTATGAAAATCGTGACTCCGTACTTCAGTAAAAGTCGAAGGAGCTGTAACTTCCGGTATCCAGTAGGTGGTTTAAGATTTAGTAGTGGCTATAGGAAAGTTAACCAAGATTTCTCAAGTACGATAAACTTGATAGCTCTTCGCGGAGCTATCGCATCGGGATCGTGTAGTCTCTGTTTCTTATCTTTATTTTTTGACTCTCTTTTTTTTCTATTCGCACAGTACCGGAATTCAAGATAGGGATCCCGTTGGGAAGGAAGTGCAAACAAATTTTTGCGAAACTTACCGTAGACCCTCCGCTTGATGAGGGGAGGAGGGGGGAGGGGGAGGGGACGAATTGTCTCTGATTCCTTTACTTCAAGGGTTCCTTAAGTTTCCTTGGGTTATCAAAATGCCGCTCGTACAGTTCCACGAATACAATCTAATTTCGCGAACTATGAAATTATCGGTAATCGAATTGTGAGCGAGGCTGCAAATACGTAGGGACGAGGAAGAAGTAAGGCGAGCACGATAACCTTATATCAGACAATATAAAAGAGAGAACAGCTCGATTTCATAAATTCCATGTGTATACCTACGCGAGTAGCGGAAAAAAGAAGGATCGATAATAATCGAAGAAGAGCCGATGATATCGATCAATAGAAAAAAAAGAATTTCTCTTCGTTAGCTCATCCCAATCCTTCGTCTTTATTCGCCTTCTCTCCTTCGTACAATCCTCATACGCGAGGGTATAGGAAAATAACGTTTCATCAAATGGCAAAATTTTGCCTTTCCCTTATTCACCCTTCGAATGTATTCCCAGGGGGGAAATTTGTCAGTGGATAATATAAAGATACGTATATTTAAGAATCTGTACTTTAGCTTTAAAACTGTACGAATATACAACACACGTTTTGTGCACGTGAATTCGCCCTAAGCTGTATCACTGAAACGATTGAAGATTGTCCTTCTCGTGAAAAATTCATTGTGAACTCGTACGGAGGCTTCAATACTTATATACGGTTTAAAAACTTACCAAGTGCGGATGCCCATGTGAATATTCTAGGCACATGATTTTATCGTATCTAAAAGTCGATCCACGGGTTCTTTGTGTCTTTTCTTTTGAGATATCGTAAACAATGAACTCTCTGGTAATACACAGGTGTCACCTACGTAAATTGTTTGGTGGAAAATATGCATACGCAAGGTTATGCAATGAATTACATATAATTCTTCGGTTTTAGCATATGTTTTCATTATTTTATGGAAACCCGAGTGCGATTTTCTAAGGAGTGCATTGTTTAGAAACTGAAAAAAAATACATTGAATTCTTAGACCGCCGGTACTTGCACGCAGAAACCTTTTCAGAGTTTAAGCCGTGATGTTCTAGGCTGCTTCACCCTTGGCAGTACATAACCTCAACCAGGACTCAGATATCTCGACCTAAGTCCTAGAGGTCGTACTAGGAAAACCCATTGGCACGTATAACCACAAATAACCATATACATAGCCATGACATGCACGGCAACGAGGAAAATGATACAGTCTGGAAAAGTTCTGTCTACTTGGTGTACCAAATGATAAGTAACATGTACGTCATTTCCTTATGAAGTTTCGAAAGCGTAGTATGGATAAATCGAACATAAATTTTCTTCCGTCATAGTGAATAATCAGTCCATTACGATTACCATATACTGTAAATTTACAAAGATTTGCATTAGAAGTCTATAGGAATATATGAATATCTATGTTGCTTCGACGATAAGTAGGTAATATTATCTCTTGTGTCCAACTATGTTTTTTCCTGGTAAGACGTAATCTTTCTCTACGCAATGTCAAGGAAGGATGTTATCAGTTACCTCTTTATGTAAAGCCTTGCGTTCTATCATGTACGTTCTCTCGGCGAAGGATTCGTTGACAGCAGTTATTCCTATGGTACATTTGGAGGGTTCGGTATAAGTTTACGATATTTTATTTCGTATCTTCGTTCTCGAATGGAGACGGATATAACGGTGCGTTTGCTGTATTGGCTGTTTCAGAAATGTTTATGGCACCGGAAGCCGAGAAACGTACCGCGGTGATTTGTTAGCTTGCGAGGTAGGAAGTTGCCGCCTAGGCGAAAATATAGGTTAGGATTGTTAACGTCTCCGTCGGTAACGTCGTAGCCCCTGGCGGTGACTGAGAAAAATATTTATCAAATATTACTCCACGGAGCGATCCTAGTAATTTGTTACCCGTGGGGGGAAAAAAATTACTATGGTGATTCAGGGTTACATTTTTTTTCTACATGAATTTTATTTAGACAGATGTCAGAATTTAATTTACTGCTTTTATTATTATAAATGTAGGGGCATAGGTCGTGCCGTAACACAAATTATAAATGAGAACATCAATTTCTCATATGAACGATTGCAGGTAGAAACTATTCGCATTAAAAATAAAAAGGGGAAAACCCCCATACGCGGAATGCTAACCGTGCTTCTTGGATTCTTTTCAGATCGATAGGGGATTAGATTGGGCAATTTTTTCTCCTCGTTCTACCGTATTCCTTCTTCAAACAAATATCCTCCTAATGGCTCCCCGTTCGTCTCTGACATGAACGTTACTTCTGGATCCATGAATTTTTGTGTGTGCGGGGGGGGGGGAGCGGCTAAGGGGATGTTAAAGTGTACCGAAAATTTCATGGCTGGCAATGGGTTAAATCTAGACCGTGTTTTTTTTATTTCGAAAGGCCAGTAAAAGTCAAAGTAGCGGGGGGGGGGGCTGCTATAAGCTTGTGTGGGGGGGGCCCCCCCCCCCCCCCCCAATATTCAAGTCACGATCTTGATAGATGAACCTCGACCTTCGGTTTCGTATTCTACGCTATTTACAACCCTTATGATCCACATTTTTTTTTCTATTTCCACCCCTTTCGTCATAATTCGCTCTGTCCTTTTCGTCCTTTACTTCAAGATCGTTATCCCTCTCTACCTCTTTTCTCGGAAATCCAAGATTACCATTTCCGCAAGGGTATCTCGCACCCTCTTAAGATCAATCGTGTCGACGAGAGAGCCAGGTGCGTTATTGAAATTTTCCCCGTTAACATTAGCGGCCTGATAAATTGTCGACTGAGGGGTATACTACCGAGAGTACAATTAGCAATAGTATTCATACCTGTAGCTTCTAAAGGATTATTCAAATAGCCAAAGATATTTATAACTTTAAGAAGTCAGTCTTAACCTAACCTAACTTGACCCTACTCTTCAGGAAAAAGTTGAATAGCCATTAGATACAAAAATCATTGTTCGGAATTTTAACACTTTATAATCATGACTGACGCTGTACGAGATATATGACCCATCTGCATACTAATATCCAGTTTACAGATACATCTGGGAAATCATCGATTCAGTATTCTTGGTATTGCTACACCTGTATTGCAAGTTCTATGCACATTAAAATCAACGTTCAGCTTAATGTAGGTTAGTGAAAATCAGCCTTTAGACCTAGATACTAAACTTGTACATAAATTGATTGCAGGATTCAGTAAAGTGATATGGTATCCCAACCAGAAACGACCCCGTTCCTGACACTACAAGGATATCCTTACGGGTATTGGGATGACAGGAAATCCAGAAAATCTATCGCACTCGGTGCTAAGCAAAAAAGGGAAGATGTCCTCTAGGATATCAGGATAGGAATTTATACCTAGCAGGGCGGAATGCACGAATCGACGGAAAATCCTATATAGTCCTATAGGTTAGATAAATTGAATGAACCTACCTATAAGCCCTTATCATTTATTGGATGTGAGCTTTTTTTCTGGTATCAACTTATCTGAACTAATGAAAGAAAATTTAATGTAAGTGACGCCTATGTCACTTTTTAAATATTTAAGCTCGATTTTTTCGTTAGAATTCAATATTTTGACTCTTCTTAATATTGATATTAGCAAACCATTTGCAGTTTGAAAATTAATCTACAGTCTGTTTATACAATGAATTTTAGTCTTCAGATTGAATCGTGCTGTTTTTTTTAGGGAGATAATAACTGCTATTTTTTTAAAGTGAAACTAAAAGAAGAGAGACATAAATGATCCCAAAATATCTCAGGATTTCAGGGAGTCATTGACGCGAAGAAAGGCTTTCTAAAAGGCCTCCACGAAATGACAAGGTTTAATCATTCATTCGTGAGGTTCAGTCAAGAGTGCTAAGGGGTCCTTTATCTCTAAGGATTTACAGAAATTGAGACTTACAGTAAGATTGGAAACAATGGATCAAAGTTCTGAGGATATTATTGCAATGAGTATCTACAAGATTGACATACCCTTTTTTTTGTGACGAGGACTTACGGGATGATCTTGTGTACTACAGAAGAAATGTTTTTTTTTTTAATTTAAAAAGTTTATTTAGGTCATAAGTTAATTAATGTGTAACTCAATACCTGCTTGGTTTGAATTAATAGAATTTATTTTCGTAGCAGTTGAAGTATCGTCCCGACCAGACTGAGTCTGGATTCAGCATCTTTTAACGAGGAGCTGGAATGAGCCATAACGAAGTGGCAGCAGATAAGCATAATAGAATCAGCTGTACAGCCAGGCACTACTCCAGGACTGTCATGAGGTTCATCCGGATTGAGCCATCTTCTTCTTCTTCTCCTTCTTTCTCTCTCTGACTTTCTTATGGTAGCTAGCAGATAGCAGGCAG
This sequence comes from Trachelus troglodyta, assembly GCA_030142635.1. Lineage (NCBI taxonomy): Eukaryota > Metazoa > Arthropoda > Insecta > Hymenoptera > Cephidae > Trachelus > Trachelus troglodyta. The sequence continues at coordinate 228,377 of JARQTJ010000745.1, forward strand.
ATTTTCTCATTTGCATACGGGGAACTCTTCTTCTCCCTTATCGCGACCAAGGAAGACCAGAACAAGTACCCTTCTAACCAGTCTAGTCACATCTCCCCAGTTGTGTCTTAGGATAATTTGCCAAACCGAGTTAAATGCTGTAGATGTTATCACTTGTTGAAAATCAGATTAACAAGTCGTCTTCGTTAACGACAGTTTATCTTTACCATAGGAAATGTTATTAAGTTTTACTTTTTAACAAATAATTGAATACTTTTTTTTCGGAGTCAAGTATACTTTACCAAAATGTTAATATCAATGTTTTAGGAACTTTATTTGTAATGTAAGTTTAATGGTTCGCATCTATTTTTATTGATATATTTATGGATGAGGTAACGCATACGTTTGACTGTTGATTTGGGTTTCTAAGCTACCTTTAAAATTCCCTACCTTACCGGTAATTCTCTACGTGCCTACGATTTTGGAGAACTTCCACGCGCCCGTAATGCACAGAGATAGAATGAATTTGATGGGTATTCTAGAATTTACTAGGGGTCAAAGTCACATTTACTCTTTATATCTCTTTCGCGATTCTCATCTCAATACTTATGTTAATATTTTCAAAGATTCCTTAATCCAGATCGACAGTTTATGGGGTCGCCTGAAAACGGAGGTTACGATTTCGGTCGACATTTCGACGCTGAAATTCCTCGGCCTCGTTTCGCACAAATCGATGAATCCTTATACCGATGGGCTTTGGCTGTGAATGAAAAAGGAAAGCAGGAAAGTGAAAAGACGATTTAATTGAAAACGTTGGACATATTAAAAAACTCATTTGCCGATTGACAGGTAGCTATGCTATTTTTTTTTTAAAGTTATTCTCACGTTCCTTTCATGCAACTAACTGCAAGCTCACGTTGAGCCTTTTCGAAGTGAAATGAACAAATTTATAATAAAATATTGCTTAATTGAAACAGCTCCCTTTTGGTTCAGCGAACATCGAGCGACATCGTCTCCGCAAACTACCAAGAGCAATCTCGTGCTTCTGTTTCACCTTTGCTACACTAATGAGACGATCGATCCTGGACCGCTAAACAATTCCTTCCTCTTGTTAATTCTCTGTGGCGTCCTTTCACTTTTTACCCTTTATTACCACAGAGGGTAAATCCCTCAAGCGGTGTAGGGAATTTCGTAGAAAATTTAATTAGGAATAAGCGATTCCCCATTTTGTCAATAACGAATCGCTAGATATAGGGAATATCTAGTAATCTTTTTCGATGGAGGACGAAACGTAATAAAAGATCGATTGGTCTTTGGAATTTCTTTTATATTCCAATTTTCCTTTAGTCTCTCTTTACTTTTTCCTTTCTCTCTTTCTCACCGTATATACTCACTCCCTTACTTTATTCATCCACCTTCTCTTAGCCCCTCTTACTACGTCTCAATTTTACTCTAGTTTTTCTTCATTCGCCTCAACCAAATCATAGGGATCCAAAGGACAAAGTTTTTCTCTGTTTATTGGCCAGACTTGTTTGTCATGTTGTGCGACGTCAGGCGAGAGCCAGGAGCAACCGAAGAACCAGTATCCTGGTTCACCCTAGTCTCATCCGTCTCTATATAGTACATAATACCAAGAGATGATTTGTTTTGACGAAATTGCCCTTTTGGCGCCATGTATAGGTATCATTCAGGGAAGAAAATTACTTTAGGCTGACTGTAAAAAGGAAAACGAAAAAGGGGTTGGTTTTGGTAACGACTAAAAACTTTAGCGCCTTGCTGCTATCGGTCTACCAGTGTCGTAGAATCCTCAAGCGTATATCTGACAGAATAAAAAATGTTTTGAAAAAAAAATATATATTTCTCTAATTAAAGTTTTCTAAGGAAACTTTATAAACATTCTGTACTTCACACGGTATTGCAACTGATTAACGATAAAAGATCACAAAGACCCCCATTCAGTACGATCATAAAGGAACACACGAAAAGGAGATTCATTTCGATAAATCAATTAACCTTCAGGCTGAGATTAGTAAGGGTGGCTGAGTAGCAAAATGAACTCGTTGGTTAAAAGGACAGAGAGCCCTGGCACTTTAGTCAGAATAAATTGGGTTCTTTTCTTAGTGTCTGCCCTAGTACATAAGGCTCAATCTCTGTTAAGGATCAAACAGGGTCAGCAAGATTGACCGGATCATTGATAATTCTTTAATGGACTGCGTACCAAATTGCTATCCAACTTTATGGCATATTATCCAGATGGTAAAAGGGTTACGAGTAGTCCATATGATATTCGTTGGGTATAGGTATATGTTAATGTAGTTAAATCAGAATGTACACGTTCAGGGGACTTAATTACGTTTTGGTCCGTAAGATGATGGCCCCTGAATGTGTAACTGATGTCGCAGCTCGGCTATACGTATATTTGAAAAGCATATACAGCACCGAAAGCGTTTCTCAGTGGTGCGATAACTTATTATAGTTAATGAATGTAATTAACGAGGATAACGAGATAGTAGATCAAGCGGATGACCTACCTGTATATATGTATATATATTCGTGTAGAACATCCCTACAGGATATTCTAACGGGTGGTTGATTCATCGAAAAGATCGACCATGGGTAATTATTATCCCATGCGTATTCTAATGCAGTGATTCGCTTAGTCGTACAAATGGAACCGTCACTTCCTCTTTCATGAACCGCACCGTTTATTCCCAATCGGCATAACCAAGACTTCCTTTATCAGTGATGGAATTTATTTTCACCGGGGACCAAGGCAATTCTCCAAACGATGGTATTCACTCTCTGATCGTTTTATCATACTTTGTGTTTCAGCCTTTCAGGATTATATTACGTCTACCCCCCGTCCTACCCTATCACCACCATCACCACCACCACTTTCTCCACCTACTCGATCAACCTCTGGCAAAGGACGTCATTCTGGCACTACCTTGCTTGGTACGTACCCGACATGTAGAGCTCTGACTCAGAGTTACCTAAGTTTTCCCTGGTGAATCTTGGAAAAATAAAAGCTGATTCACAGCTCGAGTTTACACGGTTAAACCTGGGGAATCGATTTCCAGTAGGCGAATCAGGACGCCTTCTAGCATCGTTGAAGAATATTCGGGACATCGGCTGGCTGGTATGTGGATGCTGTTATATCCGGTCAAGAGGATCTTTGGAATTCTGGATATTTCATTATAAGGAGGTGGACCCGGAACGGGAAGAGGTTATATAATATTACGTAATCTTGGGAGACTACAACTCGCATGAAAGTGACGAGAACTCGTCATTGCTCCTGCGGTCAGGAGTGGCGAGGTAGAAAGTCGCCACCATGAGAAAGAGGAGGCTCATGGGGATCCGTAGGTGAGCCTCGTCCCTTATACGGAAATTGATTTACACCAAAGAGTCTCAGGTAAACGTTATTTTGAAAAGTTTTTAGGTATTTACGGCGAGATAATAATTTGAATTGAAAATATATTTTTTTTTGTTTTCATTCCTTTCAGGCAGGGGTTACGGTGGTGGTGGGCTTGTCAGGGCCCATGGCCCGGGGTTGGTTCAACCAGCGCTGGTGGTGGCTTCTGGTCGCGACTTTTACCGGAATGTCCTTCCTTGCTGCCGCCGACTGGATTCCGTATCCATCCGGAAAGGATTCTCCGGGATACGTATCCGGTAACAAGGTTCTTGTCTATCTACGTGAACAGTGCGAGCGCAATATTAACCTCAGCGAAATACGGGATTTCTTATCTCATTATGAGTCACACTTTGCTGTCGAAGTGATACCAAAAACTGGTAGGTATATTCATGTGGATATTTGTGTTAAATGTATTGTATGTCATGGATATAGAGTACGATGTTGGTACCTTGCGTGGAATTTACTATAGCATATTTCAAGACTTGGGAATTCAGAATGTTGCCATAGGGTGACTTTATGGAAACTGCTTAGATTCTGCTAAGGTCTGCTCCACGAGGGACAGCTTAGGTGTTCAGAAATGAGGTTATAATTGAAATAGCATTTAAAGTAGGACACCGTAAAATACTGATAGCAATACATTTTTTAGTTTCTCATCACATACAAAGTATGTAAGAAAGTATTGCAGTCCAAAAAAAAGTCGACTCCTAGATTTTGATGGAAATACATGTTTTGAGGGTCCTAGATTCCAAAAAAAGCATTCACTCATTTCTGTCTGTCTGTCTGTGGTAAATTCTGTCCGAAAACACATTAACTTTCCAAAGAGGCTACGGATCGCAATGAAATTTGTTGTGTGTCTTCTGTGTATAACATGTAGTTTTGGTATTGTAATTGACACCAAAACACCAATCCGTTCTGGCACTTTACCGGAAATGTCAAAAATAAAAAAAACTTTCTATCAATAGTCTGATTAAAAAATTACTATGCTATAGTCTGCAGTGTACAGACCTTTTTCTTTGACCAGTTTTATGAGAGCCAATAGAAAAGTCTCCTTAGTATACGTCGATATCTAGACGTAGATTAAATAAATGCAACTCGATAAAAAACTGGCTAAACTAAAAGAATTCTCTATTTCAATTTTATATCACTCAATTCTTAACATCAAGTAATTTCACAACCGTGACGTGATGCTGCCAGTAACAATCGTGATGAGGAAGTCATGTGTTGCGATCACGCCAGTAGCAGCTTTTTTTATCTAGACCATCCACGTGTCAGTCTCATGATCGATTTTCCGAATTTCCAATGGCGGCTGTATTAAATTTCCTAAAAAAATTGTATAAAAAAATTGATTTTGAACACGGTTCCCAACGCACGGAATTACGCTTCCGGTCGTGCGTCATGAGCTTCGCATCGTTGCTTTAATGAAATTTGAACAATGTCGCTTCTCGAGCGAGGAACTCGTCGCTGCATGTGGATCCGCCTGTGCGTAACCGTTTGCATTTCGACAATAGCAGTAACACTGGGGTTTAAAACTCTGGAAGATATATAATCCGAAAGCTTGGAATCGTCTATTATCTTCTACAGGGTGTACTCTTTGTGGCATCACTTCCTGGTACCTTTATGCATTTGCCCGTAAAAGAGGAAGGAAGTCGTAGTATTTGATTGAGATGAAAAAGGAAGCGTCGTCGATCTGCTGAAAGGACTCTATCAATGGCGCAACCCCTTACTACTTGTTTTATACATCTTTTTCGTACCTTTTCTCAATTTTTGCGTCATTTGTCTCCCGTGACTTGGAAAATCTTAACCGTATACCATTTTTAGAGGAATGCCACATCCGTCCCAGGATTCCTTGATCGATCAGCACCCTGCTAAACGACTGAACCCTTCCTGCGTATTATTTTTTATGTATGTTATCTGAATATAAATATTTAAGAAAAATGAACCAAGTGAAAGCATCAGGCTGAAACCGAAAATATTGCCTTTATTTTATTCTTTGAAACTTTATGCGCTGCTCACGTTCTCGCGCACGGAGTATATAGGCACACGCCCTTGGCAAAAACTATTTGGGACACGTGTGTTTTCGAAATTCCGTAGAAATTCGCCGATCCTTTCACTCTTCCTACTCAGGGTCTTCCAAATAATTATTCATGCGAGTCTATATTAAGTCAGATTCACATCTCAGATCTTATTGCTACTTGGATCTTACCTATTCTTTAGACCTAGTATTATTGAGCGTTCATGCGGAGTATTCGGAGCAAAAATGATGAGCATTATACAGAAAAGAGTTTTTAGAAATTCTCAAAGAAATATCTGAAGCTGCGTATTTACACCACTGTGTGGTAGTCTATGCGTTCAAATTGTAATTTCGTAACGCTTGAATTGTATCTTATAATGTTTTTACCCGTTATAAGATTCTTGAATTCTCATGATGAACATAAAAGTATAATCAATTTCTTTCCTTGAGTCTATATACTCTATGTAATGTCTTAACGACTCTTTTTGTTAATTGTCAGTTGCTTAATCTAAAGTTTATTCTATAGAATCTAAGTATCGAATTTGGATATAATCTAAAAATAATAATTGACCAATATTGAAAGACTTAAAAGGCGTACCAGCACAGATTGGAATGAAGGTACATTATGGGTTACGTGATGCACGCGAGACTGGATTGTTAAAGAAATCTTTGAGGCTGTTCAAGGTGAGAAGGGAGAAAATAAAAAGAAAGAAAGAAAACAGAAGGTCAGACTTTTCAGATCACGAGAGAGTCGCAGAAAATTCGTTGGAATTAGAACAGTGATTTCCCATATAAAAGGAGGGTCGCGAACAGGTTGGGAGGGACTTTACGATTGATTAATCTTTAGAAGAACTCATGGCGTGCAGCAATTGTATTTCACGCTACAGTGCAAAGTCGCTATTTCTGTGGCTGAACAATAAACATAAATCGTTTTAGGAGGGAGCAATTTTTTTTGGCTTATTTAAAAATCTACTTGCTGAAACAAAAACAGAGACAAGTTTTTATCGTCGAGAATTTCAAATAATTCTGGAATCCACATCATGAATAATTTAATCAATTTGATTTCGACACAATTTTATCAAATTTCTCGACGTTTTAGAATACTCTTCATTTTTCTCTTACATTGTTCAAATTCACTGCTTATTTATAGATCCGGAAATTTCTCTTGTCTTTCTCACCCGTTTTTTTTTTTAAATGAAATAAATAACCAACGCGTCAGCACACAAGTCTTTTACATAGAAGTGGGTGTTATATATATATATGACTTTCTGTCCCTTTGCGCTCGATTTTCCCTTTAGATTTACGACGCACCCAAAGGTATAGATAAAACAGTTTCCGAGAACATTCCAAGTTTTTGCAATAAAATTTGTTTTTTTTTTCTGCTCGATTGCACTGAAATTCCGAAATTTGATTCTGTAATATAAAATTACAGTAGATACCTCAAGGTATTTACATATTTTTAAACGGCGTCACGTGTAAACCTTGCGCCAAAAACATTAAAAATTTTAACATCCAACATGCATGTCTAATTCGTTATCACGTATCCTCGCAAGCAGAATAGCTATAGAGGCGTGGCTCGGTAATTCCATTATTAAAGTAGTTCGTGACTTCAAATTGTTGTTTAACGTCCCCACGTGACCGCATAACTTAATTACTGTCTAATGATACTATGCCACTCCTCAGCTAGCCATAGCCTACGACAAACAGCGAATTCAGAGGTCGCTGGTTTATCGTTAAATATGTTTTAATGATCCTTCGTTAATCCCAGAACACGTTTTGCCAATAGTTGTCCCCGTTCTTCATTCGGAATTCTCCGGACATTTGCACGGCGGCGTAAACTCGTTTTGTCATTTTCCGGTGAGCTTGCCTTTGTCAGGCAATCAAGAGTATTGGAGTACACCGTGTGTACTAATGCGACGGAAGTGGCTTTGAGATACAGAAGCGAAACTTCCGGTGAACCTGAAGTAGGGGACAGACTCATTATAACTGGAAATTGAGAGAAATATAATATTTGAAGAAAAAACAAATGCAATTATTTATTTTAAATTGTGTTATTATTTATTTCTTTTATTTTTTAGATCACACGAATTTCATGAGCGATCATCGACAATACAAAGCCATCCCGTGGACGTCTTTGGAACGTCTCGAAATTTCTTTCTGATTGTGCCCGCCTCACCTCGTCAAATTGGACGATCACTATGTCTGTCTTTCTCTTACGCACGTGAGCGCTTATAAGAGCCTCTCTCTCGCACTCGCTGTAGGTATAGGAAATATGAAAATCACGAGGAATCTCTTCTCAGTCTTTTTCTCTGATTTCTTGAATCGAATTTGCAGAGTTATCTTCATACACTTTTATCTGGATAATATAGCTGCAAGTATTATTGTCATCTTTTTTATTTCTTTCTATCATCTTGGATCAAAGGACAGAAGATCCTTACGAAAGCGTATTTCATTCTGGTAGGAGGCTTCAATGGTAGAAACGGGGGTACTGTCCATAATAATTTCGAGGGTTCGCTATTTTCTAAGACAAAGATAGGATTAAATGTGGCGGACACTTCCGGAAATCCCGGTGATTCTCGTCTAAAATGGTCCCTGACTATTGCCATTCCTTAACTCCGGCCTCTACGTCACACTGTTATTTCCGGTCGTAGGAAGGTGAAGTTAATTTCTCGATTAAGTCCGACGTTAATCCCACGATCCTGACTAATCGTTGCCTCTAGTCTCGAGATTTAAACCGGAAATGTAATTGGGTTACCTTCAAAGTAGAAATATCCCAGTAAAACCTAAGTCGAATTGTACTGAAATTATCGAATTCAATTGTCAAACTTTTTGTATCCATACAACGAAAGAATACGTGTGGACGTTCCACGTGGTCGGAATGGTTGGATACATCATGTATAATACAAAGCCATATTATACTCCAAGGAAAATGTACGTTATCGGAATAAGAATTTTGACAAGATTTTGTACGTTGATCACTGTAATAAAGCATAGCTTCCTCTATGAGGAAGCAAAATTGTACAACTTAAGCATAGGCTAGTAACAACTGTACTACCGTAAGAAAAAAGTTGACCCTGGTCCTTAAGATTTAAAAATTGTTCTATACCACCAGCGAGTGCGAGAGAGATGGACTTATGTCAATTTACATGGGCGAGAAAAGGACAATAATATTGACAATTGCTATGTGATGGCTATTTCATACCGTAACGTGCCCTAAAGATAAAACGCATCTTTAGACTTCGGGGAGAAGAGCATACCCTTGTAACTTAACGTCCCGGTGGATTAACAAGGAGATTCAGGGTAACTCAGGGCGCAAAATTACTGTGTACCTCGAATAAATTATACGTTACTTCCAGAGCTCTTGAATGGCATACTTCAAAGCTCTCTTCGGCTTAAATAATTATGAACCGCGAAAACTTTCCGGAGAAGGCCTACAAATGCACTCAAACCTTTTTGCGTCTGTTCTTTCTCGAGCAACATTTGACTAAATCATGTTCTCGATTTGTCTATAGAAAAACTTATATCCCCACCCCCGCCCATCTGCGTTGTTTCCAAAAAACTAAAAATATCGCGGTCTACCGTTGGACATGCTATCACTTCCTTCGGTAGAACAGGCTCTAATAGGGACGAAGCACGCAGTGGAAGGCCCCGAGTCTACTCCAAAGCAGAGGACCGGTCATTAGTAACAATGTCCAAAATGAATAGGAAGCTTACTGCTTCGGAAATCCCAAACCCGGGTCAATGAAACTCATAAGAAACAGATACCACCGACTAACGTTGAGGATCGCTTGCACAGAGTCGGCCTTTGGCACGGAGTTTCCACTAAGAAACTAATTTTTCGGCGCGGAAGTAGAAAGAGGAGACTTCGGTGGTCTCAAATGGTGGATCAGTGAAAATTAAAAACGAATTTTATGGACCGACGTTTTACTCGCATTTTTCCCTACTTAAGTCCTTGTCCGGAAATTTTTCACCGACACTGTAAACGACACAGCGTATATCCGATAGTCTCGTATAACCAGATTGCTGCGCAAGGAATCTGATATGCACACAGTACTGTCATCTACTGACACGATAACTGTCACAATACCTGTATTGTTATTTATTTACTTGGACTGTACCGTACGTCACTCGTACTTTGTATGGAAACTAGGTTTATAGGTCGTACCACGTACAGGCCATTACAATGCAAGGTTTATCAATGTCGAGTAAAAATTACTAACTTACGGAATATATGGAGTCGAACGAGTTCCGCGCTCGAATTGCATTGGCAAATGGTTGTTTCTGGATGAATCGGTATAGTTGAGAATGGTGAAAGGAAGCTGTAGGTAAATTGCCGCATTTGCCTTTATAGGTAAATTTGTATGACTCGGCCATTTTGAATGGGAAAATGCATCTTGTCCCGCGAATAGACGTGACTTGCATCCCGTTCGCACGTAGAGTACATGCATTTGTTTAGTATTTTTTACGATGCATATTTTACCCCCAAATCCACAGTACAAGCACGTGTAACCGCCGTTCCTGACTGTCTGGACTCACTGGAATTCACACATGGTTTCAGCTTCATCGCAGACTCATCCCTGGATGTGCATGTTCAGGCGTCACTCGTATGTACGAGGATGCAAGTGGCGCATAACCAGCCAACCAACCAACGTGTTCCATTTAGGCTGCATCGATCGGGCCCACTGCGCTCTTCTTCCTCGATACCGACATCAGGAACTGCCGAAAAGTATTCCGAGGCCAAGGCGATGGAATACTGATATCTCATTTGATTTCTGCAATTTTTCTTTATCTATTGCTAATTAACGTAATAAGCGTCTCTCTTTATTGTGCAGTTACCTGCGAATCAAGGTCAAGAGGTCTCGGTGGCCTGGTCCAGGCTCTTGGACAAACTTCAACCAGAGCCCTAATTGCCGCACTGGATGTCAATACCTGTGACGTAGCAGCACGGCTGGCTCATCTCTGGGACAAACCATTGCTTACCTGGACCTGTCCCTTGGTGAGTGCATACGGACTATAGGGTTGAAGGTTAATAGTGTTTTCATGAGAAAGTACAGAAGCGTTTTGGAGTTTCTTCTTTTTTTTTCTCTCTCTCTCTGTCATCGCTTGGGACTACGAACCCTACCTAAAAGTCACCCCTTTGTGTGCAAAGCATCCCTTCGGTCGTCACCCACGTAGCAACACGTAACATCCGGGGCTTCGAGGAACCAAAGGAGGGAAAATGAGGAAAGAATGAAATGTTTTCGTCCTACAAACCAAGCACGGTTTCCATTATTTTTTTTGCCTTTTCCCTGTGTCCTGCACTTTTCCGGGGCTCCAGCAACCCGAATACTAAATTTTTCTATAATTTGTCCGTCGAGGCTTGATTTTCTCTTTTATCTGATTTCTTTCCCTTTTTCCGCCAAGAAACACGCGAACGCCCAACCTCATCCAGTTTTTCGAATAGGTCTTCTTGGTGATAAAAATTATATAATTCTCGTGGGATATAAATTTTCTGTATAAAAGTTAAAAATTTCATGAATAACGCGATTATTATTCCTTCCCTAATATCCAAACCCCAACGTTCCATTTCTGGTTTCGGTCTCTCGCTCAACGTTATTGACCCTGGCTACCATGAAAAATATCATCCCTCTCTTCTTTTCAGCCCCGATAAACAGCCGGGCATTGCTGAATCAGAGGGATTTAATCATAAAGGTGTAAAACCTGCAAGGGATACCAATCGAAATAATATAATATCAATTTTTTTAAGCAGTTTTGGGATAGCAGACAATTTTTTATACGACGTCAGGATGGTACCACTGTATATGCTTTGACGCTTGCAGTTTGCCTTAATAAATTTCCACGTTCAATAACCCACGTTTTAAAGTACATAAGGAACAGCAAGGACCATTCTGTAAATGGAAAATTCACGAGACCGTTTTGAAAACTAGTAATTTTATAATATCTAGTTCCCGTTAAAACATCAAGTCGTACTTTTCGTCCATCTTTATTTAACACTAAGCGTACCATCGAGCGGTCATTTAACCGTTTTAAATCCAAAAATACGTTTATAAAAAATTGTCAGCATGTTTAATGTCAAACCCCTTCCTGGGCAACCTATCCCCGTGGCTAATCCCTACGAAATTTCATAAACAAGAAAAGCAAGAAAAACAAGTAATTTGGCAGTTTATGTCATTCGCTTCTAACTGTTTGACAACGACATCCATTGAAAGTACAGTCGACCTAGTTTGAAAAGATTTGTTGTCAGGCAAAAGTTGGTAAGTTAATCTCGAGAGGGGTTGCTGTGTATGTCGCACCAATGTATACCTAGTTACCTATATATACAGGGTGTAAGTTATATACACAGAGGGTCTATATAGCATAATAAATAATAGCATATATACTGAATGAATCAGGGACGGGGAAATATGCTTATAGAGATGTAAATGTATATCGCGAGTTAAGGGATGAAAATCTTGTGTGAAATCTTCTTTTTCTTTTTTCTCTACTCGCCTTTGTGAAATCGCGCTTCGCTTTGTTTTCAGGCATTTTTACTTATCGAAGGATCCTTAGCCTCTTGGACAAAACTTTTTCATAGGGTGATATTAGTTCCAGGAGTACTTATTAAGCTTCGAGCCAGATGACGAAATTCCAAAACTTAAAGAAACCGTTTGTCTCTCTTTTTCTCATACTTTCTTTAACTCGTCTCTTTCTCCCTCTCCTTTGATCTCTATCAGCCCTTTAATCGATATTACGTCCTAGGATGCTTCATACCTTCTTGTATTATACTGGTCGTTCGGTGGATATAAAAGGAGCTTTGAAAATAAAGGATCCTGGCATACTTTGGATCGACTCAACGCTTTTCTGCATTTTCAAATCCTTTTGATGTTTCCGTAGAGGCAACAAGAGAAAAATCGATTTTGAAATTACACTTTTTTTTCCAAAGCAAATCCCTTGGGACACTATGATAACCTAGCCCTATGTAATCCTTCTACCGATTTTCTTGGAGATGAGAGAAAAATTTTCTTTTTCTTTTATCCATCATAAACTTCGTTCTGTTGGACGTAAATCCTTTCTGACTGTCGATTGTTAACGCTAGTCCTATAAGACAGTGAGTTCCTATGTTCGGGACTTGATTCCCGAAGGGTAAGTTCGGACCGTCGAACACCCGTCTCAGCTTTCAGTTGATTGGTAATCGTGAAGGTGGCTAGAGACTGATAATTCCAAAACTCTGGTCAAACTTAGAATTGCTTTTATTTGGTATTGAGTTTTGGTAAAGAAAGATAAGAGAAGAAAAAAAGAAGGAAAAAATTGGATCACATATGAAAAATTCGAAGTAGGTATGGTAATTTGAAAATTGTATACACTAATATATATGGACAGTGGGAATTGTGGGAAGTTTTAAATCAGCAGAAATTCACGGGTAGTTGTGGGAAATACTGATATATCCCCAGTGGGTGGAAATCATGGTATTATTTCCATTTAAATGAATCCTACGAATTTTACTTTATTTTATTTTATATATACATATATATAGAAATAAAGGAAATTGTTACGTACGAACAAATAGAATTTCTCATGTTTGATACCCCAGTGAGTGTTGCTGGAAAACTTGATGTTATTCAGGTTCGCTTTCGTGTATACGCGTGAATTTCAGCCGAGTTCACATGAGCTGCACGTATCGTTACATCATAACGTTAGCTACGGTTCTGGCAGTATCCGGAGGCGCAATTATCTCATAATATTTAACGAAGTGGATTTTCAGTTCGGTAAAGTCGATCGTTTTTGTCATAGGAAAACATGACGGGATTAACGAGGTGTCATTTTCAAAAGGGTGAAAATAACGTTGATGGGATGTATTGTTGGTTTTTAAGGGAAAGCCGGAAAATATTTACATTCTCATGATTAATATCACGATGCACTCTAAGTGGCCACGTATTATAAATGCATCACTATACTTAACGAAGGTTTCGTATTTATAAATAAATCTGACGTAAAGAGGGCGAGGCGGTGAAACTGGAGGGAAAAAAGGACAACTCGATCCACGCGACCTATTGGTTTTCCCACCTAACTTTACCTTGTACTTCAATTAGATTTTCTTTATAATTTTCCAGTCAACGACTGATAAAGCTTTTCCACCCTTACACATTGTATCCTCCTTGAGCTGCTGTTTTATATTAATATCCATGGAATCAGAGGGTGACAGTGCGAACTCGTACTAATGTAGAGATGGATTTTCCGCCATTTTGGTATTTCAGTAGATTCACGTTAAGAAAGATATTGGGTATAATTTTGATAAAACTACCCTTATATTTTATTTTATAGTTTACCCTTACACGGTCCTCCCCCTGAAGACTCGCCACTATATCAGATCTCGGGGCAGTCGTTTCAGGGAAACATAACCTCTGCGCCATCTCGAGGATCGTGATAGGCGGAAAATAAATAGCAGAAAAGAATCGGGGGTTGCTGGGGCTATTTTAAGCGGGACGTTACAAAGTTCCTTTTAGGGGTTGATCCGATGCTTCGAAGCGGGAAATTACTTGAATTACTCAACATTGGCACGACTGATCATGCATGAACAAATCGATAGGATAGTTACGTGTTGTTTGTGGAAATGGAATTTATGCTCGCAAGCACGTCGATCAAATGGTGGTATTAAATTTCTCATAGGGGATGAAGAGGGGTGAACACACATTCTATTGACTCTGTCGTACATTCACAATTCAACACTGTCCCGGACTGCATGGATCGCATTTACCTTGATTCGATAATCGATAATGTTAAGCGACGTTTAAAACCCCCATTTAAACCAACGATAAACTCAAGTCGATATATTTCGTGCCGTGTCGATTTCGATGACGACTGTTGACTCACTTCAGGAATGCAATCGCAGTTTTTATGTCACTTCACAATTCGTACAATCACTTTTCACTGAACCTTTCAGAAAAGCGTCGAGGAGCGCGAACTGTCATCGATCGTACGACTGTCTCCATCTTTACCAGCAATGGCGGAAGCGCTCACTCAGATTTTCCTGCACTTTAGATGGAAATCCGTAGCTGTTATCGGAACGGGTGAGTCTCTCTTCGTTCTTATACCTTCGAATCACTCTAGATTGACTATATCGACCTGAGCTTCGACTTTGTAAATGAGTATTTTTCTCAGCTGTCAATTATTCCATAAGATTATTTAACAAAAGTCACTGAAAATAATGAGCTAATCGATCTTTCTATAAGGAATGTTCACATTATTCAGTTATCATTGTCCTCATGGGAAGTCGCCTATATTCCTTAAAACCGTCAAATTTGCAGGTTATGTATTCCATCATTTGATCTATACAATTATACATATATATATATACATATATATATATATACATATATATATATATATGAGAGTAGTGGGTATATGTGAAAGCATACGAGGTATGAATATGTGTTTCTTTACTTTCAGCTTAATTATTCATTTGAATATCTTGACACTGTGAACCACCCTCAATGAACCTCGCAATACATTTTATGGCTGTCGTAGGTGTTTTTAAAAAATTGCTCTGATTTCCGTTGTGACTTCCACGGTACGAAATGGTGGCCAGACTTGGGTGCTTTTAACGAGATCTGCCGTGAATAAATTAGAGGGTTTCTTCCGAGGTGAGCCATCATTAAGTAGATTTATTATTTTAAAAAAGTAATGATGCAGGAAGTAAGTAAGCGCCGTATTGAAATGGTACAGTAATCTCGTTACTAGGTAACCCAATTGACAGGACTGTCAATTATATCGAATGGAGCTTGTCAATATCAATTAACCTGTGTCACAGTGGTTTTTTGTCATCACTTTACCATGAAATAATAATCTGGGAATATTTGCCTGTCGAAGATCAGTGTATCCGGGAATGAGATAATGGCTTTTCTAAAAGAGGACCTTTAGTCTTGTATAGCATCTCGGATGAGGATACATTCATTGTTAATTGGGTGTAACGATCAGGTGGTCGGCGGTGCCATTTGTCTAACGACACTTCACAACCCTTCTAGCTACTCGACCCTTTTATCCCTTGTGGTACCAGAACTATATGTATATAAAGAGCACATATGGATAACCGTGAATGAGATTCACTGAAAGATATCAAAATGTTGATTATTAAAATTTACGAAAATGACTTCGATATTTTACTGGATCCTTTGAGGCTTTAAGGATTTATTGCGTCTACAGAACTAGGGGCGAAAAATTGTTCTCATTACCAGAAAGCTTTTTACGTTTCACGATTGAAGCTTTTGTTGGTCGATCTATGGACACAGACGTTAATTAAAAAGTCAATTAATCCGATAATTTTTGTTTATACACGAAAAGTAGTTTTTTACAATCATTTATTACCTTTGCGTTCATCCCTGGTTCTTAATTAATCGTGAGTTTCCATATAACTCGACGAATCTTCTCGCCGAGTCTCGACGAATAATTTTCTCGTTTTTTTCTTTCTTTCGAGAATTTTTCATCCGTCTGCGTAAAAGGAAAAGAACGAAAAAAAAACAGTGGGAAACAAAATGCCAGTAGAAACAAAAAAAGTACGTGGCTTGCTGCAGGGAGCCAATTTTTTTTTAAT
Source organism: Trachelus troglodyta (assembly GCA_030142635.1). Classification (NCBI taxonomy): domain Eukaryota; kingdom Metazoa; phylum Arthropoda; class Insecta; order Hymenoptera; family Cephidae; genus Trachelus; species Trachelus troglodyta. The sequence continues at coordinate 244,346 of JARQTJ010000745.1, forward strand.
ACGTACCTCTGGAAACTTGTTATTAATTTAAAAGTTTGAATTAACGTAATTCGCAATTTACACACCCGGTATACGTAGTTCTTCGTGGCAATTATTTTCAGGGAATTAGATTTCTGCTTCGCGATAACACATGCTTTTCCGATACTTCGGATTCTTGGCGTATGTGAAATTTCATGGAGAATTCGTAATATAACGTATTTAATCTTTTTTTTATTTATGTTTTTTCTTTCTTTCTCTCTTTCTCTCTTTTACGTTACTAATGTTGAGATCTCTCTGGCGAGGCTTTTAACGGTGCAACGGATTATCCTTGAGGTAATTCCATAACGATATGCATTGTCGCCTGCTCTACTTTTCTTAAATCCTTCGCCCAAGATCTTTTATTCTCACGAATCCATTACGGCTCTCAGTCGCGTCCTAGTGATAACGAGAAATTCCCTAGGTTGAAGAACTAGCGCTATTACGCTAACTCTCCTCGACTAATTGCTAGCTAGTTCTACGGTAGCGAGATTCAGGGCATAATAAAATGAAGGGACAAAAAAGAAACAGAAAGGTAAAAAGATAACGCATCGTGAAAGCGTAAGGTGAACTTATCTTAATTATCATCTCGAACTCATTTTATCGAACCAATCCGCTTTCAGGTTCCGAATCCTTTTTCCTTTTAGTCCTTGGGTAACTTTGTTCGTTCGGGAAGACATCCTGAAGGCTGGCAGAGTCCCTTGTATTTTTTTAATCAAATTTCTTGGACAAGGGTAGAAAATTTGACATTCATATAAATATGAAGAATTTCCAGCATCCGTTTTCATTTATATTTAAAAAAAAAATTAAATCTGAAAGGATCTGCGGATCTTATATAGATATACATAGTTTTTATTCTGCGCCCAGATAATCAGGGTGCATTAATCTATATTTTCATCCCCTGAACGAAGTCAGATATCAAACTGGCATTGGGTTACTTAAGGACTTCTTGGTCTATTCAACTTTGAATCGAAGTTCGTCATTACGCCGTCGCTGTGTAATTAGTCTACGGTACCGCATTGCATTTCCTTATTAACGTCTATAACTTATCTAATTACTTTGGTGCGATTGCAGCAGGCGCCCACGTAGATATAGTACCTTCCCCGCCGTTACATCATCCCTGAAAATATTAAAGAATTTCGAAGTCTCGAGTTATGAAAGCTGCGATTCCTGGTTATACGGTAAAAGAAGCCACCCCTAGGTCATTTTGTGGTAGTAAATTATCCCGAATGTCCAAAAGAATTTCAACTCTTCCAGCAGGACGGCCTTCCATCCTCTTTTTTACCCTTTTCACCCCACTTTTTTGTCACTTCAAGAGAAACGACAAGCGACGTCCACGCTACGTGAAAATTCATCGCCATCGCTACTTTCGGAAATGCTGTAAATTTTCGGAAAATCACATCCTGTACATATAGCATTTATATAGGTGCGAGTATCCTGGACTTGCAGAATTTTTGGATCATTCGATAAGAGCTAGACAGTGTACAAGGGATGAACAATTTGAATTACCTTTATCGTTACAGATCACGAACCTTGGTCCAGCTTGGACAGAGCTGTGGTTGGCGCTTTACGCAGTATAGGAGTCCTACCACGGCATCATATGGTTCTACCCTCGCGTGCAACCGTTAAGCAAATTCACACCTCCTTAAGACCCCTGCACACCATACCCTGCCGAGGTAAGTATGTGCCAGTACCGTTGGTCTTATCGTACCTAGACACTATCGTACCTCCCATAATTTAATCTACCACGTAACAGTATGGAGTCCAATCGTTTAACAGCCCAACTTTCCAAGTTAAGAGCAGTCCCTTTCTCGTGGATTTTCACGAGCTTAGAAAAGCACCCGTATATCAAGGGGAAACGATATCACTCGTAATTTCACTATTACAGCGGTACGACTGCGAATAAGTATATACTTAAGGGTGGTAGGAGCCACTTGAATAAAAGGAGCAAGGCCACCTTCAGGGGGTGCAGCTGTGAAAATCCCCTAGAAGTAGGATTTACTGCATTGACAAGTTGCATAAGATACTTCTGGGTCGATTTCGTAAGACGACCTTGGGTCGTCTGTAACCTCATGTACCGACAGTTTATTTGAATAAGGGTGCAACTGGCGTAAGGGGCTGTTACCATGGGTACTTACAGCCGGCACTTGGGATTTAATGAGATAATCGTGCCCAAGTACTTTTTATACAATCTAGACACTTTTAGAGTGGATCCTTTATTATTCCTTAAGGAGAGATAAGATGAGACCAGATAGACGTCATATACATGTATATATATTTCTTTTTACTTAACAGTGCTCGTATTGTGCCTGCCAATGGATGCTGAGTTCTCCAGTCTGGTACTCGCTGAGCTGGACGTAATGCGCGAGTCTCACGTACCCTCTTCAGCTATTGTGATGGTCCATCCGAAAACTCCTGAGCTCTTCCAACCTCGCCAGACCCCAATTTCGTCTTCCACGAATACAACTAGCAACGTCACAGCCACCGTACAGCCAACACTCAGCAGCACCCTGTCTTCCAATTTTTCCAACCCCGACGCATCTCACGACGCGAGAGCCAGCAGCGAGAGCCATCCTTGGGCCAAGGATAGAAAAGACCCTGGACGTTTTTCACCCTCCAGGAACCTCAGCCAATCGACCCTCCATAATCTACTGGTTCTGGCGCCTTTCGACCGGAGGTAACCAATGCGTACAATCTCTTTATGCCAGGATGAGCATACCCGTTACTATCAATATTTAATATATGAAACATTGTTAACTTTAAGATAATTTATCTCGCGTGGCAGACGCGTGATAATTTTTTACTCCCAGGGGTAATTTATATTTTTATATTCATTTTAACGTTATCATTGCGTGCAAGTCCGTGACAAATGTTTCTGGAAATTGCGTAGGGAATTTTTTTTAGGTTAAGTTAGATAATAAATAAGAAGACGAGAAAAATTTGTGAAACTTTTAAAGCCGTTGGCACGTGGTACTGAACATATATGTTCTCTTGGGGAGCTGCGGGAAAGAATCTTGAGGTATTACCAGTTGTTTTTAGGTCATTCGATAAGCCATGATTATTTCTGGTATTGGCTCGCTGGGTAGAGGTGATATCGATAGAATATATATATATATATACGGCATATACAGAGCGATACGTTATAGATGTATGTATTATAGGGATATGAGGGAATTAACGTTATTTCGTTAGAAACAATCTGTCATGGGAATTTGATTGTCGTCAGTCACGTGTCATAATGCACTTCCGTGAAATATTGTCTCCCAGTGGATTGACGTTACTGTGCAAAATTTTTTTATTGGATTTTCTTAATTAGTTTCTAGAATTCATAGCACCGAACTATACGGGTGCATTATTGATTTTCAGGTGCAGCTTTCAGAAGTTATTAAACTGCACAGAGAGTTTCGTCGAGATGAAAATCGTGGATCATCTGCGGGAATGTTTGGATATTCTTATCAGGGACAATTCTAGTGTTAATTCGTATAACAATAAGATGTACGCTTATGCATTAATGGACTGGCACGACGAGGAATGGAGAACGATACTCACAGTGACGGAACGCGATCAAGAACTCCTGGTGCAGGAATTGACGGTGAACGACTTTACCGACGAGGAAGTCTTCGGTTCTCAGTGTGACGAGGAGAACGATTGCTCCGAAGGTACGTTGAACAAAGAGATAAAGTAATGAAACGTGGTTTAAAACTGACAGAGGGAAAGATAATTTCTGGACAGATTAAAAATAATTTTCATTTATCCTGTACTTTCGGCAGATGACGCCATCCCCTTCCGGACCGCACATATCGTAGCCATCATCCTGGGATCTCTTCTTTTCGCACTCATTGCAATCGTCACTGCTGCTCTCATACGGTAATTCATTTATTTGTCTGCTTGATAAATCCCTGGCTTGGTTCTACTTCTGGCACACACATATGACCCACTCTCTAGCTCTAAGGTCAATTGTAGACGGCACCTGTTGAAGAAGAGGATGTCCAAGGGTCCCTACAAGATCATCCTCACAGCATCCGACTTTGTCTTTCCACAAGTACCAGATTCCAGAAGGGTGAGCTTCTCATTTTACATTCTTCCTGGACTCACATTTCACATCTTACAGGTTTTCGGATCTCGCGCGTTTAATCCTGATCGCTTCCGGTTACCTTCGATCTTATTTAAACAGACCTCAAAAACCTGAAACGACCTCGTCGGATCTTCGTCGACCTTTTTCAACTAGATCGGACTTAATTAATTACATGGACTTAACAAGCGAACTGGATAAATTTATTAAACCATCGTCATTACCAGCGTTATCCTGTTTAACCTTTACAAGACCGGAAGTCACTTCAGTGGCTTTGAACTGTTTCAGTCAATTTTATACAGTTTTCTGGTCTCCATTATTTTTAAAATGTTATAATGAATGCTCTTCATCTCGGCACGTGTATCGGTGAGCAGCTAGAGCGTGGGGATCGCAAAGGGGGGGGGGGGGGGGTGGACGAAACCGACGTGACACTAGGGCCCAATCAACGCTACTGCGCAGGTGTATTCTAAAGAAAATGCTTTCAGAAAGGTGCACTCTAGACTTTACTTTTAGTAGTATTAATATTATTATATTTCATTGCCTGAGCATCAGAATCAAGACAACGAAAGTGCTCATTGACACGTAAATAGTTTGGGTATTTTTTATTGACTTTATAACAAGGTATATGCTTTTCTAACTATGAAATATACAAGGCCCAATCTCGAAGTTTAATTTGTAAACGTAAATGATATTTATGATTATTTGACCAAAAAAAGTGAAAAAAATAATGATGAACCAGGTATGAATTTTTCGCTCCAGCCCGGAAGCCACTATAGTGGCGCGAGCGAGGGGGGTCAGCATCTTCACCCTTCAACCCAATGACATTGATGAAGAAATTCTAGCGCTAAAAAGCAAAAAAATCAGTCAAGAACATGCCGGTCTCGTAAAGGTTAATTATAACCTCAGGAGTTTCCTGCAAACTAACTCATACGAAATACTACGAATGTTCCAGGTCGACGAAGGTATAGAGGCCATGCTATGTTGCTGGCTGCAGCAACTCCAGGAATTCGGTGGACCCGAAGTTGACAAGCCGGATCTTCTACAGGGCAGCGTAGGTTCACTGAGACCGCATCTTCAGGCGAGTACCGGAAGTCTCGCAAGACACACGATTCTGAAAGATCCTCGTGCGAGGTACAACGTAAGTATGAAAAACGGTGCACTTTTGCAGGGATGAAGAAATGAATATTCAAAATTACGGTATAACCGTTTACGCTTCAAGTTCAGATATTGGAACCATTTATGTAACAGCCTATTCGGTACCAGCCGGAAATCTTTTGCTAATGCAACTCATTTCCGTCCTGATTTAATCACGAAGAATTGATGGCATTTGGCGCGCCGGATAAAATCAAGGGAATTTCGCAAGCATCCCCATTAGGCCTATATAACATACATATATACATAACGAAAGACTCTCCCTCCGTCATTCTCTCTATCTATTTCTCTCTCTTTCTCTTTCTCCAGAGAGGTAATCGCGTCATACTCTCTGACGATGATGTCGTAACGTTTCGTTTTATCGTTTCTCACCCACTCGTCCCATAAGTACTACAAGCTCGTTACTCCCGTCGCTTCGCGTCTCCCTTGATGCCATAAGTGTTACGCCACAGATACACTTTCTGGAAATTATTATGTATGAAGACTTTATGGATCTTGTATTAGATAATATGATACGCAACGATACCTTTCCTACATGATGAGAATCTCTTGGAGCCCAGGTGTTACTTTTCTTTCAATGTTTGTATACACTGTTAACTTGTACGAGGGTTATCGTGCACTCCACCAAGATACAGTTTCTGCTCAAAATTGCAATTAAATCAAAATTAGTCTAAATCATCAAAGCAATTTGGACGTTTTTACAAAAATAAAAAAAAAAAATTTCAAACTTTATAGCCATTCAAAGACGTATCAGTAGCATAATTAATTTGATTAGAGATTAACAGCAAATTTGTGTATTTTGATCGCAGTTATGCATGTCCTTCTCTCACACGCGTACATGATCATAAGTCCGTCTCCCTCGCACTCACGCAAGATATACACATTTTTTAATAATACACAAGGTCTCTAACCCTTCTACGATTTCGAATCGTGTTGGCAGCTCGCCAGTGGACGTCGGTAAACTACTCAGATGTTACTCACGACTCTAACAAGACTTTTATGAGACATCTGCTCGACTTGTCTAGTCGCGGATAAGAGTTCTCTTTAATGGTATATCTCTTCTCAGTAACTGTATATAGGTACTCTTATATGTCTAGTATCTATTTCCTCGTACGGGAGTGACTATTGTTCCCATTTACCGTAAGTGGGTTACCAGAGAACCTGGGAATTCAATATTATTGACGGACTGTTGCTGCATATCTATCAACGCCGCATGGTCACGCGTATCTAATAGCGCATTACGGAATGTGTATAAGGGACGTGAGACATATCTTGGAATCTATATACGATTTCGCAATTTCTCCAAATATCATAACACCCACAAACGTGGACACAGCATAAATCTCCGTTTGGATAAATGGAAATCAAGTATGGATTAATTTCATCAATCAAAATGGCAGTCAAATTGATGTATGAGATACGCATCTGCTGTCTCATTGTATAAATAAATTGATACGGGACTCTGTCAACTATCTGATGCGCACACTGATATTATGATAGTATGATGCCTCAAAGGCAAATTACGTGCTAATATATCATGATGAAGTACATCAGCGGTTACGACGTAACGTGCCAAGAAGCTCATCTAATAACCTGTATACGTTTACCTGTTTATTAGGAAAACAAATATCGTCGTGTTGGCATCCCTGTGAAGTCTCACGTACAGCATGTACTCCTTACGCGCAGCGTATTTTTAAAATAGTAATAATTCGTAATACACATACGATATTTTTCTATCTCGTGCTAATGCAATTTCCATCGCCTAGTGGGTGGTTTCTCGAGAGGACAAAGTGAACGAGGCGGAAAATAAAATTTAAAAAATTCTCTACCCCTTTTATGGGCGACGTATGCGCTGTCGCTGAATGAGATAAAGTCACTGGAGGACTAGTGAAAAAAAAATGGTATTTCACGAATATGAAAAATTTGTCAGATCGTCGAATTTTTCAGAGGGACGTAAATGGTGGCGGCACGTACTTTGAAAACGTAATGTACTTCGGCACGAAATAAAAGATTGTCGGGTCGAGTACTTTAATGATGAATGGGTGAAAATTTTGGTTCTGTGAAAAGCATAGGATCCGAGAGTCCATGGTTTTGTGGAGATTTTAAATGCTAGGTTAGTGAGAAACACTACTGCGAGTTAATAACATGGAAATCTTTGTAATATGTCCTTTCTACAATTTTCATTATAGTTCGCACTGTACTGTGTGTGTAACGAAATGTACCCAGCTGCGTGCTTCTCTGATTTAGGAGTAAAGGCTGTACCAAACTTCTAATTGGAATGGCTTTTCAACCTTAACTTTAGTCGATTTCAAGGTGATCGTTTTAAACACTCAACACGATTTTAGTTCTGGTCGAGCAGTTCACGCGTTTTCACGTATCCTGTTTTAATTGTTGGCAATCGTGCTAATTCTATGTCAATGCCCTGGACTAATACATATTTTGGGATCATTAATCAGTGTCGTAGGGTATTAATTAGTATACACTGTTTTTATCACAGTGGCACATACTCCACGTGTAAAACTTTTAAGCATTAAGTCTTTTGTATACTATTTGTAAAGCAGCTATAGAATTCTGACGCTTAAAACTGTGCAGGACGTAATCCATGATGGATTATTAAAACGGCGCGCTTCTTAAAATAAGGAAAAATCATAACGATGTAAAACGAAGAATTAATATTCCGAAGTTTATAATTAAATATCGGTTAACAAGATTAACTTGGGCGTCTTTTTGCGGAAGCACTGTCGCGGGAGTTCAACTAGATACTCTTCGCCTTGGCTTTTTTCTTAACTTTGCTTTTCTTGTTAGCACTGAAAATGCATTGCTCGAACTTGCAGGTATGTTTCTTCGCGGAAGCGTTTTAATTAAAACTCGCCCTGCCCCACGACGTCGCTTTCTTCCTTATCAGCCCTTTCCTTCTTTACGAGTTTTCCTGTTAAAAGTAAGATAATTTTTTTGTAGAAATTTGCCTTGAATTCTCTCTCTTTTCTTTTTATTCTCTTCGCTATGTCAATTCTTTTTTCATTACCTTTTTCTTTGTGCAGAAGGAAAATCTTAAGCATTTCTGCTGTTACATATAGTATATTAATAGTTTATTTGGTCATTGTATCAAGATAATTATCGTTGCTGTGTTAATTATCGTCAGATTAATCGGTACGGATACTATTGAATCTTGAAGGACTCAATAACGAGCATTCTCATTGAAAACAATGCCTGATATCCTGATGCAATATAAAATAACATATCTTTATGATATTTGTCTAATAAAAGTTTTTTCAAATTTCAGGGCGACCTGGTACAACTCAAGGAGTTACCATGTCAGAGCACCTTTGAACTTAAGAATAAAGCCATGGATGTGTTGGTAACGGTAAGGACTTACAAAGAAGAGTACGAACTCTTGATTACGTTTAAATTATATAATCTGATTATCAGATCCATGGGCTTAGACACGAAAATTTGAATCCCCTTATCGGCTGTTTGACTGAGCCAACTCGACCATGTCTGGTATTCGAGAACTGTTCCCGAGGGTCCCTGGAAGACGTCCTGGTGCAAGATGAAATTAAATTAGATTGGTCCTTCAGGTTGTCATTGTTAACTGACTTGGTGCGGGTAAGTCAGAATTCAGTATATAAACTCACCAAGATGTACACAGTCTGATAAATTCTCTGTGATTCTTTAAAGGGGATGAAGTATCTGCATAGCAGTCCAATAAGGGTGCACGGTTATTTGACGTCAAGAAACTGTGTCATCGATGCACGCTGGGTTTTAAAGGTCACGGATTACGGACTTCCAGCATTTTACGAAGCGCAGAATATCGTACCGGCAGCTAAAACAGCACGTGGTAAATATCCTCAAGGAATTCTCTTTACTGTACATATATAATTAATAATTACGAAATAGCCATACAGTCTAATAAGGATTTTTCCCACGTCTTGTATACACTAGGTAAACCTTTCAAGTGTAATTACAAGGAAGACGCATTCCAGTTTAACGAGTAAACATTTACTAGAACGTCTTGCTCCATCGCCTACCTTCCTAACTGAATGTACTTGTGGTTATTTATGCGGCAATTTCTACCACGTTGTTTCCCTCGGAGTTATTTCGTTAAGGGTTGCATAACTGTTGAAGTAACAACTGTAGATATTTGTTTTCTCTTGTTAAAGATCTGCTGTGGACCGCGCCAGAACTCCTGAGACACTCCGGTCTGAGGAAGAAAGGCACTCAAGCCGGGGATGTTTACAGTTTTGGAATTGTCATGCAAGAAGTTGTTGTGCGGGGTGAACCATTTTGCATGTTAGCCTTATCGCCCGAGGGTGAGTTTGCTGCATAAATTCAACAATCCCTTAGACAACTGATAAATAAATCTCTGTCGTAGGGTTGCTTGTGTTTATGCACTGAAATATTTTATTATTAATTTTTATTAGAAAGAATGCATATTACTTGCGTTGTACATGTGTAGTTATACCTGGTCTGTTCCCGTAGCTTAATTAACAGCATTCACATTCACCCTGCGTAACGAGGAAGGCGTGGTTACGTCTGATACAAAATTAACGTACGCTTCGGAACTCTACTCTTTATCCTTTAAACTTTATGTTCAGGTGTATGGACTAAGTTTCCTGGTGACTCGCCTAGACGCCTAGTTGCATACACTTCGAAACTCCATCCATTAGCTTGAAGCTATGTTCAAATTAGCATGTTTATCTGGACTTTCGTAAATTTAAAAAAATTTGAACATACCCCAGATAAGTCGAATGATACTTTTTTTCTGTAATACTGAAGCTATCTTGTTGGCTTTAGATATCATAGAAAAGGTGAAGAAACCACCGCCATTGATAAGACCATCAGTGAGCAAAGGGGCAGCGCCACCGGAAGCCATTAACATCATGCGACAATGTTGGGCGGAAGCGGCAGACATGAGACCGGATTTTACCGCCGTTTATGATCTTTTCAAAAAGCTTAATCACGGCAGGTAAATACACAGTAAAGCCTCGTCCTCGCGTTACTCAATTCGGCAACGCTATTTATTACGTCAAGTTGAAGTAGATTTAGAGTATCTCCATTTAGTCTGATGTAGCTTTGCCGAACAACGTCATCCAATTTAGGCGAGTTTCCAACGAGCTTCGTAACTGAGAAATTTCACCGTTGAATTTCGTGTACTATTAACTATACCAGGACGGATGTTAAGGAAGTTTAAAGCCGGCCGACGATGTTCCATTTAGAGAAGGACCATCGGACAAAGTGGCCCTTTCGATCCGTAATCAGCGACGCGAAATTATTCAGTAACGTCAGCGTCGCCTTCAGTCTCATCCTATATATAGTATATTATATATAATACTCCATCACAATTACTAATACATAGTATGATAAACAGTATATATTAAGATTCAATCTATACTTGGACGGTACATAGCGTTACAGTAAACGACGTAAATATTCACAGAAAGGTCAACTTTGTCGATACGATGTTCCAAATGCTTGAGAAGTACTCGAACAACTTGGAGGAGCTTATACGAGAGAGGACTGAGCAACTGGACATGGAGAAGAAAAAAACGGAGCAGCTGTTGAACCGCATGTTGCCAAGGCAAGATATAAATCGCATCTTTTATGATCAAAATTTATGGGACGTATATTCTAGGGGTTGGGCAAGAGTGCGAGATAGCGTATATATTTATTTCCTTGTGAACAGTGCTATCTCAGGATCAGAAGACACTTTTTTCTCTTATTCTTTATGACACGTAGTACCACGTATAAGTTGTTAGAGCGATCGATTCTCATGATCAGTATTCATGTAGTTAGATAGATTTAAGAAATCAGTTAAGTCGTTGATCATGGATTATTTTAATGCTCGGAATAAAACGATAATTTCAGTTCTGTGGCTGAAAAACTGAAATTTGGCATGCCTGTGGATCCTGAAGAGTTTCGTGAGGTTACCATATACTTTTCGGATATCGTTGGGTTCACCACTATTTCCGCTTATTCTACGCCATTTCAAGTGGTCGACCTGCTGAACGATCTGTATACTTGTTTCGATGCGACCATCAATGCTTATAATGTTTACAAGGCACGTAATATTGGTGAAAAGATCTTATACTGTCATATGGATGAAAACTCTTCTTATCCTTGATACAATTTATTCTTAAGGTGGAAACCATTGGGGATGCTTATATGGTCGTTGGAGGTTGCCCCGTTAGAATCCCTGATCACGCTTCGCAAATAGCTACCATGGCTCTGGATCTTCTTCATCAAAGTGGGAAGTTCAAGCTGAGACACTTGCCAAATACTCAATTACGTCTCAGGATCGGATTGCATACCGGTAAGAAACATAAGAAACCGAAAGGGGAAATGGGATTTGATGTTTATAATTTACTTTTGAACTAGGTCCTTGCTGTGCCGGTGTGGTAGGCTTGACCATGCCCAGGTATTGTCTTTTTGGTGACACCGTAAACACAGCATCCAGGATGGAGTCGACTGGGGCGCCCTGGCGGATTCATTTGAGCCAAGCGACAAGAGATCGTCTCAATCAGGTCGGCGGTTATCACATCGAGTATCGCGGACGAACAGAAGTGAAGGGCAAGGGAAAGATGCCGACTTACTGGCTTCTGGGAAAACAAGGCTTCGACAAAGAGTTGCCAACTCCGCCTGTTCTTGGGTGAGCGAATCCTGTCCAGTTGAATGAACACCTTAACGCTCCCGCGAATCAGTTAACCCTTCTCAGTCGATCGAGCCGCTTCAGGATCTTTGAAAAAAACAATCTCGTCCAGCATCACACGTGTTTAGTAGCCTGATGATTAACGTTAGGAACCTACGTATGCGTGTGATTTTTCTCTACAGGATCAATTTGGGTTTCAGGTATTTAATGATGATTTTATTTTTGCATTGCTGCTCAGAGAGGATCATGGGTAAGTTCAGATAAAAACTGTATTAAATCAGTTCTATATGTCCTCGTACCATTTTTTAAGGCTGGACGAAAGTTTGATCATTGGTAGCTTGCCGAACAATGATCCGTCAGAATCAGGAACACCGCAACTTCCGGTTCCAACATCGGAGGATAATAGCTCTGGCGAGTGCAGTGCCTCCTTCGCAACTACATCCGGTGGTCACGCGTCCCCCTCTGGAATTAAAATTACAAGCAGCGAGCACTCCTTTAATTCAGCTACAAAAAAGGTAGCTGTTTCCGTTCACGACGAGAAGGTTCTCACTGCAAGTTTTTCCTTGAAGTCTGGCGAACCTGTGGAGATCCTGAAGGACATCGTCAAGACTCCAGAGTACACTGGTGCTACAGTGACAAAGAGTACTTCCGGGGATACACAAATATCTCTTGGCACACCTGTTTCCGCTACGGAAGTCGCTGCTGCGCTTCTAGGCGCATCGACAAGCTCACTCACTTCCATGACAACCGGATCCACCTTCCGGGGAAGGCATAGACGTGTCGGAGTCATCGACGAGGATGACCTAAGCACTCCGTACAATCATTACAGATGTCTTTCACCTAATGAACACTATGGCAAGTATCATTCATTCACATCAAACCAAAAAAAAAAACAAATTTCTAAAACTAATCCTATCTTCCTCACAGGAAAAGGCACAGGTTGCCGATTACTCAAAAGACAATTTAGTCTAGACCGCGCAGATGATCCTCCTATCCTTCCTGATCCTTCAAGTCAAAGAGGGACCCCACGTCTCTACAAGCAAAACAGTGCTGGCGCTGCTAATGATTTGGAAAGGATCGAGGAGGTCCCGTCAACTCCAGGACCTCAGTGTTATCGTCATGCAGCATCTATGTCACTATCGGTAGAGTCCTTGTCGCTACGCTGACACTTATATTGAAAAAGTGTCTAGGATAACACCTTCCAGTACTTCACTTAATCCTCGCACGAAGTAAACACCCTGATGTTGGATGGGCCGAAGACTATACAAATTTTCTTCTTTCAGGAATGTACATAATCCTGAACCCATGTTTTAATATTCCCTCTGCCTCTTACCGACTCTCTATTTCTCTTTCAATGTCGACCATACCCATCGCTGGTCGTTCATGATTTTGTAGTAGCTTGATTCTCGTAGGTCGATTCTACGACGTTGGCTGGGTACCTACCAAGTGCCGCAGAATATCACGTCTACGACGGCAATCTACCTCCCTATACTACCAGTAGAAACACCAATAGCTTTATCGCCGATATCCACTTACAGGAATAGCGATGTCTTAGCTGAATAACGAACTCCTATGGCAAGGAAGGAAGTCAGCCATATCCTTTAGATTCAATTGGATGAGCCGTGATCGGTGATAAACGTAACAATGAAAAATAATAATAATGTTTTATCAATGATAATATAATTAAACGCCACAACACGTATTAATCCTAACTGTTAATATAAAGCGTTGACGCTACAGGACGGCACTCGTAATCATTTCGAGTATATCGTTATGATTTCTTTTAATAATAGAAAACAATTAAGTATGAGATATTTATTAATTATTATAATTTTAATAGCTATAGTCGGTACACGAGTTTAATGTATTTTTTTCACAGTTCGCAGACAATAAAATCCTTAGCAAATCACACACAGCTTTCCATAAAATCATGGAAATTTATGGTAAAAATAAAATCTACCGTAGTGCAAAATCATGCACCACGCATAGTTTTTAACAAAAAATTTTATATAGATTCATACGTGGTTTGCTAAATATCACTTTTCTCGATCTGTCAATAAAATATCATGGAACTCGTCAACCGGCTGTATAATATAATAGCTATGTTGTTAATAAGTTTTAGAACGTAGGTCTGTATTAATATATTATTACTGTCAGGACTATCCTTTGAAAGGCATGTAAATATCTTTTCTATCGGCCTAAAAGTTATGTCGTTTATATTATATATACATAATATAGATATATATTTATCGCAATGTGTCTATAATAATTAGGGATTTCTTACCATGTAAACTTTCGACGGTGTATACTGTAGAGAAATCTATAATAATCGTTGGACGATTACGATTGCGCTCTAATAATATTTTTATGTGAACCGCGCGAATATATTTAATATTTTTTATCACAATATGGATAAACATGTCTTATATGACAAAGGATATAAAAGATATACCTCAGACTCGCAAAAAGATATATATATATATATATATATATTATTATACGTAACGTATATTTTTTTTATATATTGATATATTATCTCAAAAAAATAATGGCGCGATCATGATCGTTCCATGACTGTAAAATAATGCGTTACAATGGTCTCTTTGGACTATATTTTAAATAAGCAATAAAATGGTGTCAAGATCATAAATGCTTTGAGTAGCCATGTGTAGAGTCCGTGTCATTAATTAATTAGAACGACAATTACTAAGATTTTTCGTCCGTGTGTGTGTTAGGAAATGAAGAGCAAACGAAAAAATATCGACGAGTACGCAGTTCCAGACGTACTTCGTCTTCACTGGTTCATAACACCATAAAAAAAATCTAGATGACAATCGGTAGGCGATGATTTAGCCTGAGGATGATTGCGTCGGTTGTATAATTGTTCTAACGTTGTACCACTATTGTGATTGACAAGTTTTTCTACCTCTCTTTTTGAATGATGACAAAAAGATTGTCACCCACAAAATTGACGAATCTACTACGAATCCATCCTCATGCTTGTCATTGAAACGTAGAGTGTATCTACGTTCATAGAAAAATGTAGGGTCATTTACTAATTCTTAATGAATATTACAAAGAGAATTTATAGATATTTACATATTGTTAAACAGTTGATGTTAGATGCAGGTATATGTAAATATCATAATACCTACATGTGTAAATAATCTTTATTTTCTAAGTGGAGTTAAGTAGCGAAATACTTTTCCTCGTCCTCCTCCTCTTCTTCCTTTTCCTTTTTTCCCTCCTATCGATGATTGAGAAATGTCTTTTCTTTTTTCGAACCTTATTCACGTTGCCAAAAGGTGGACGCTTTTACTTCCCTTTGCGTACAAAATGGCCGTGTCTCTTACAACTGTGCCGTTACGACATTCCCCTTTTCCTTGTCACAATCATAATGTATTAATGTCTCCTATTCCAATTTCAACAAAATGGACATTGCTTGGGTGTAATTAAATAATTTCTATGGAAAAAAAAATGTGTGTTACTATGTACGCCAGTCGAATATAGTATAGTAATATTACGGATGGATGTTATATGTGTGAACAGAATTTACTGTAGTATATTGTATAGTTGATTGAGAATTGTGTATTTGTATCTTTTAGACGCTCTGTTATTAAGTAAAGTAAAAGAATGAAACAACATAAAGCGTAAGAACAACGTATTTAGTACTTATAGCAATAAAGACTGTAGATATTGAGATTTATTAGTGTTCATCGATAGGTGCGATTTTATGACTTCCCCAACATCCTATACAATGCGGAACAAAATTAAAATTAAAAAATTAACAAATTTGCCTTTATTATTGTTTATCGCAACAGTTTATCACCGGATCTGGACTAAGATGTCACAAGTGATGAGGTTTGTGGTTTTGAAAAATGGGATATGTGGCGCAACTTGAAATTTCCAGTTCACTATCTTGTTTTTATGCTTCGAAGTCGCCGTAGGGAATGAAACTTTAAACTTGTGTACCATTTTCACATTATCCAAGTTGTGTGCGGTTCGATTAAAAAGATTGGTAAGGGAATAACTTCGTAAGCTCCGTGAAACACATGGATTCATACCGGGTGCTACTCCAAAGCGTGTGTATCAGATATGAGCAGGGAGATGCTTAACGCTACGGTTTTAGGCGATACCAGGGGGTTGACACTCCAATAGGCTGTAGTGAAACATAGAATACTTATAAAACCTACCGATCAGATGGCGCTGCTGCTCGTGCTAACAGTCTAAAGCACGGGAGTGCCGTGTCTCCAATAAGTGGTCTGTGGGCGATACTAAAAGCATGGTGCTAAATCGTAGCGGCGAGTTCAGGAGTAGGATTTTGTGATCATCGCCTCCGTCGATAATGTACCTAGATCCCGTCGTAGACGAGCTGAACGTGATCACGAACGTGTAGCTTGGCGGGTAGAGGTTCTCCGCTACTTATCGCTGATTCCCCAGAGTAACCCTTCGAACGAGGCCGCTCATAAGATATTGCCTAAATATTTTTTTGCAATCTTAAGTTTCAGGGCACAGTGTAAGCTCGATAAGATTTACTATGACAAAAGCCAGCACCTCATGCCTGCCTGCGCTGAGGACTGTAACGGTACGGTGCTAACTTCGAAAGCTACGAAAGTATTACACTACTAAAATGAAAACCCCCAAAAAAACACTTACGTGTAAAAAAACTATTCCAAGTACAGGCGTGCTGTGAATTCCTCTAACAAAAAGTATTGAAATCATATTATTAATGACAAGTACATACATAAGTCTCTACATATCTGCCTATTATATGGTCTAGCACTGGTCCATCATTTTAACACTAGAAAAACTGAAACTTAGTATATACCTGTATTGCCCAAAAGCGGTCAAAATGACTGCATTGCGAAAGAATAACTAATGTGTAAAGAAATTTGTTTAAAATTAATTTTTATTATTTTTTATATTTTTTACAGGTATATAATAAGTTATTAATAAATATTAACAATACAAAAATTTACTTCACTAGGAAAAAAAATACCGTGATCCCCATAAGTATACCGATCCGCCGCTATTCCCACTCCGCTGCCCGGCAGCGCGCTGTAACTTGTCCTTGACCATACTACTACTTATTGAGCAACTGCAACTTATCAAATATACGCCCAAATCGACAATTTATCATGTACTGTTATTTCGATACAGAGCCGAACTGGTCATATAAGAAATTTACTCAATTCAATAATAAGAGTCATTTGATTATTTAAAATTTCCCAAGCAGTCAAAATGACTGCTTTTCGGCAATCTAGTGTTAATTGTATTTTCAAATTTTCCTGTAACGTTTTCGCTACTCTTTTACATTACTACTGGTTCCCATATTTAATTATGATTTAATGGTCATTTAATAATCATTAAAACCTTAGGTGATTCCTTATCGAGTACTACTTGGCAGATATGTAATGACTTATGTACTTGGCATTAATAATATGATTTCAATACTTTTTTTAGAGGAATTCACAGCACTCCTGTAATTTTTTACATGTAAGTTTTTTTTGCGGGATACTTAATTACTAGAAATAATAACTATAACTTTATCTATTTTTAAACAGTCTACATTGAACCAACTTTAACACTTGTGAAATATTTCCACTTAAAACACCTGATGTTAATATGAGCTATTTTGCACGCAGTATTCGCCAAAGAACACGTGGCCAAATCAATCCTGATTAAATATTATTATCGTAGAAAAAATAGAAATGAAGAAGATAGCTAAATTAATTTTAAAATATACCACGAATCTAATCGACCATTAAAAAGTATTTATTCGTTAAAATCATTTTCTCATTCTCAGTAAGTTAATCAATGAGTAATATCGTTACATTTTGAAATTGACAATGCCAGATGCTGTCAATATGCAATCTTTCAATTGTTATAACAGAGACGTAGCCAAAATCGTAGAGCCTTAGTAAACGCTCGGTTTTAAAACCGATTTAGGAATTAGGATTTAGGAATTAGGTAAATATACAATTGAATATCGCGCCGCTTATATGTTCCGTGCACGGTCTTATATACAGGTCAGGGCACTCAGTGAAAATGGTCGTGCCGTTTGAGACTCTGGATTTTAGTTCGGAATATGAGGCGTTAGTATCAGAGGAGCCTGTTTGTATGCATGCGCAATCACTCGTGAAATGCCAGACCTGTATATAAGACCGTGGTTCCGTGTTACGTGTTCTGTTGCATTGTAGAATGGCCTTAGGAGATACAACCATAAAAAATTGTCAAATCAAGGGGCAGGACAAAATCGTAATCTCTCCTTATTCTGTGCAAATTTATTCACCGAATGCGAACAGTGGCTATATTTCCACCGAAGTCAAGTTGAGAATGTCGTCAGGAGCAGGATGCAGAGCTCTAACCTTCCGGTCCATTTCCGCGGCACTATGCACTGGGCTTCGGTTGCCCCAGACTGGACATTTTATGGGATGTGGTATCACGCGAGTCTGGATGTCCCTAACATCTACAAATGGACGTTACCATTGAAATTCTATACAGGGTGTCCCAAAACTGGTGATTTTACTCTTAGGTGCATAGAAGGGGTGGAATTTGGAACTGAAAGTTCCTTTTCAACTTTGGTATTTTACCACTTATTAAGAAGATATTAACTTTCATGGTTATCGTTGTCACTATTATTATCATTGTTATTATTTTACGTTATGGAGTTTAATGAAAGAATTGAGTTTCTTAAGCGAATTATTCTGTGGCCGTGAGAACTGCCGAAGATTTTCTTCAGTGTTTAGTTCTCGAAAATGTGAGATCATTTTTTCCTCTTTGGTTTTGTCGTATGTGTGCGCTTTGACATAGTTCCTAGTAATTCAGATGATAATTTTTAGAGATATAGGCTGTCCAGATGTTCATCTTCGTAGTTTCCTGTATGAAACATAGTGTTTAAGGTAGTCGATGAGTACCGCGTGACTTCTTTCAAGTGATCCATTCGATTGAGGATGGAATGGTGCTGTATTAATTTTTTTAATTTTGAAAAGTTTTACAAGGTACAAGTTTCCGTGTTACTCATGAAGTTAGTACCTTGGTCAGTGAGGATAGCTATCGGTGAACCGTATCTACAAATAAATTCTTTAGCGAAAACTGATGCGAC
>JARQTJ010000747.1:0-11634 GCA_030142635.1 Trachelus troglodyta
ATACTTTTTGTTAGAGGAATTCACAGCACTCCTGTACTTGGCGTAGTTTTTTACACGTAAGTGTTTTTTGGGGGATGTTTGATCTCCCCATGCGCACACGCACTTTTTGGCGTTGTGTACTGCATGAAACATTGCTTTCGTGCGCTCATATTATATATATACATTATTTTATAATTGAAAGTGTTGTATTGTTGCAAATCTAACTGACTTATTTGCAATTGAAAGTTAATTTTTTGTGGAAATAACAAAATGCAGGTGGTTCGACGCTTTTCTTATAAATTTACGCCTAAATGCGCAAAAACTACGAGCATCTGGTGCGCTGACAGGCAGGCACACATACGTACATTCCTTCTTGCGTTAAACACTTTTTTACGGGCTATTGTTCAATCTTTTTTACAGATCTAGATCTTATTCTCGCAGTCAGTCACCGAGAGGTTCCCTTTCTCGTGATAGAGATAGGGATCGTGATCGAGATCGAGATCGTGACCGTGACCGTGATCGTGATCGCGATTTACCGTCAAGGTATAGATCACCTGCTAGGTCGCCGTTAAGGTGAGCACTTCTCATAAGTATATTTATAATTGTTTTTACATTTCAATAATTCTATACTGCGTAAATTATTATAAAATTTTTCAGTATTTTAATAAATATAAATCAAAACTGAAGCGTTACTTAAAAGTCATGTTTAAAAATAAAACATTAAATAATATTTGTGCATTGGGCCATGTACATGAGAAAATTAATCGTTAAATAATCTACAGATTTCAGAGAGATCGGGATCGGGATCGTGGACGATCACGAGAACCACGTGAGACTTATGGCGGTTATTACGGCTCGCCAGGACGGGATTATCAGTATCGTGAGCGCGATCCAGCGCCGCGAGAAAGATGTCCGCCAATGTCTCGATATCCGATGAGGAATCAAACTTCTCAACATAATATACCACCTTTGCTACCGCATCTTAGTGCTGGTGGCCATCCTTCATCACAATCACAAACGCACTCACAATCGCAGTCACAAGTGCAGCCTCAATCGCAATCCCAGCCGCCGCCTCCTCTTATGTCGCTTGGACCATCACCACTGGACAGGAAAGACTATTATGATTCCTATAACAGGTATTTCAGCATCAATAGTTTTATAATATACGTACGTAATAATAATAAGCTGGTACACTTTCGACAAGTTTCTCTTTACCGCATTTATGGCTAAACCAACAATATGCATATACGTATAATGCACGTAGAATACCGGATGATCTAAGTAAATATAGCCACTGTAAATGACTTACTTGATTGCTACGCCTAGCTAGACCATTCGGTATATACATTTATACAGTATATATATATATCGGTGTGTGTAGATTTTATTATACCCTTTTTACCTTTTTCTCACTACGCTAGCGCACATTATTAGCTGTAAGATTTTACTTCGGGAAATATAGATACATTTAATCGAACATCTTTGTACGATTCACTGTCTAATATACCTTTGTAAAATTATATCTGTTTGTCCATTGTGACATACAACACATTGTTACAATGGCCATCGAGCTTATCGTTATGTTTGATTTAGTAATTATTATATACCTAACGTTGTGTTATTCATTTCAACATAAATGAGTTTACAGCATGTTACAGTATGACATTTTTCTGTTACTTGTATGTCTCAAGACATGATTTACACGTGGCAACTTGTTAAAATAATTATTTCTAATGAATAATTTATTTATTTTGTTTGCGATAAAACACTTAGGAATATCAAGATCTGTGAGAAATTCATTATAACTTTGAAGAAAGGTACCTAGACGCATTTATGCATATTCAACCTTCATTTTACTTCTTCTGCTCTTTCTCACTACACAGTATATTTTTATTACAATTCTTTATGAATGAAATTTATGGTCATTTTATTTATATGCAATGATGCTATTTTGTTATTTATATGTATAACTCACTTCAGTTTGGCTAAGTAAATCATTTCCTAGTTTTATATATTATTACGAAAACGTTTGATTCAAACAAATGCAGTTATGTATTATAGTTTTGTGAATTTTACCTATAATTTTGTACTATTGAATTTTTAATTTTACTATTTCTTTTTTTACATTAACAAATGTTCTTACCCCTTAAGTGTCACGCTAAAATATAACAATCGGACCAGGAATATCAGGGAAAATGAAGGTTATTGAATTTTTATGAAACTCGATATTTTAAAGTTTTTAAGGCCGCTGAATCAGAATATGATCTAATTCAAAATCGTTTTTTCACAAAATTGATATTTTTCACTGTGAATATCGATATTTTGAATTGTCTATAGAATTCAATATATCGACAGATAAATTGAAAACTTACAAAATCAAGCTATCATGGCGGAGTTTATAACTAATTTTTGCTTTATTTTCGATTATGTATCTGATTTAATATTAAATTGTTCGATTCCCTTTTACAATTCAAAGTGTACTTTCCATAGAACGCTTACCGACAAAAAGTCATCTTAACGATGTGTAATGTGATAGAAGTTGTCTTCTTGGCATCTTAACCCTCCGTGTTATACCTCCGTAGAGTTTGAAGGCGGTCACTTAGATAAAATTGCCCCAGGTGATTTTTAAGCGATTGTCGTATCAATAATTTTCTTATCGACCGGGAAAAATTCTGAAATATATGTCAAACCTTTTTAAACAAGGAACTATCGCGATGGAAGAAGAAATTTAATAATAAATTGTCGAACAAAAAAAGTGATAACAGATGCAGCGCATAAAAAGAAAAATATTATATAAACTTTTTTGATTATCAATAGTTTTTTAAAAAATGCACGGGCATATGAAATGTGGCATATTCAGTCAACAATTTTAGATAGATGTCGGGGACAGCAGGATTTTCTGACCGGAACATCTGGTTTCTGGACTCAAAGTCATCTTAAGGTCACTTTAACAGAGCGATCACGAAGGTTACAGATAATTTTAGGATTTGTGTGCTGTCTGGATATGTTCATTAATAATTCATGTTTATTACTAAATTTTTGTGTAAATTGAAATTAATGAATTATAATTCAACTAATTACCTGAGTATTTTTATATTAATTTTTTGAATTTTCCAAATGCCTAATTAATACCTAATTTTTTCACACAAACATGTTTTTCGTTTTTAAAAAATCCATTCCTTAAAAATCAATATTTTTTCTTCCAATTATTACCAATATTTATTATTTTGTTGATAATTTTGTTGTAATGTTGAAACACGTTTTGCTATTGCTTATAGATGGGTAATAGATATTTAATACGCGAGGAAATTTGAATTTGCGATATATTGGCATAAATAAAGCAGTAAGTTTCAATAAATTATTGTTGTTTACAGTGTTTGAGTTATGAGAATTTCGTTGTAGAGATTGTGATATTGAATTACAAAACCTGACTGTATGTAAGGTTGAGGCGCTAAGAAAATTTGTGGAACAGAAAATATCTAGTATACGCGTTATTTGATTTGGAAAATACAGCAGCTCAATTTTGTCCGATAACCGATTCAGTTTGTTCCCTAGGGTATGTAATAACGAATCCGTACCTAGGGCAGATTACGAATATTACACGAGATCTAATACTCTAACGGTTAGAGCCACGAGTGACAATGTGCAGTCCGATCTTTTGTGCGTGAAGCTAAACAATTTTCTGAGCATCAGTATCATGACTTTGCTTATATAGTCATTTGTCGCTGATGCTCTTAGGTATGGTTAGCATCTTAGGAATGCAGTCAACTAAGCAGCTGGGTAGGTGACACGGTCAATACACTGGGTAACGTGCTGAGTCTGAAGTTCTATTGACTTTTGGCTGTTATTCTGTTTCGGAAATGATAACCGATGGCATACGTAACAAGGTATTCATTAGGTGAAATTTGGTATATCTTATTTTCATAATTTTGGATTAAGGCTCTCCAAGGGGCTCGGGTCTGTACATATTAAGGGGTTAGGCTACTGTGACCAGCGTCGAAACAGGCTAATTTTTGGAAATTTATTTCAGAAAAACTACAAATGGAATATTTTTAATTTTTTAATATGTTTTTATGTATAACTTAATGAGTGTGTGTAAAAATTTTCATTAAAAAATATTGAATTTTTTACACGTTATTCCTCGCGTCGGCTGATATTTTCCGCACGTGATTGGTCGGTGTATACGATTTCGCAAATATGATTAATCTGAATCAAAAATAAAAAATATCCTCATTAACTACATGGTATTAGCTATGGCGTGACTGAGCTTTTTTTCGTCTTAGGTTACGAGGAAAAAATTCCTAAACTTTTTGCGCCATTTTCGGAGCTATAATGCGTGTTATTATTATTAATAAATATTGCAAAAAAAACGTATTGACAAAATCGTCCGTCACGCCTAAACTGGTATTCCTCTGAACATGTGTGCCAAATTTCAAATCGATTCATCAATCACAGCCCGAGATATCGTGTACATCGTTTTGAAAAACATAGTTTCGAGAAAAATGCGTTTAAAGGTTGAACACTAGTTTTCTGAGCACTAGTTGTCTACTTGCGCGTCAAATTCTTCCTTTGCTACAAACGCTTTAACTCAAAAAATACTTTCAATATCTACATGGAATCTTTTACATATTATTCTAAATACTTCAAATTATTTTTTAAAAACAAAAAAAATTGTTTTGATAATTTGAAAATTTCACAGTAGCCTAACCCCTTAAGCGCTACACGCGTAGATACGAGTGGATTTTGATAAAATAGATTTTCAAAATTTAACACACCTAAGGGGCATTTTATAATGAAGTGTTTGTCAACAATCATTGTCGTAAATAATTTCTGCAAGGCAATTAGAATTGTTTCCTTCGATTTTTTATTGTTTCGATTAGACAGTACAAACGGCTTACGTTAATGACAGCTAACAATCGTTTCTTTGTAGAATGAGCTTAATCGGTTTTTGATCGGCCATGTTAAATTATGGTATCATAAGCGGGAGAAGTATTTCACACCTTTTATAAAATTGAGAACTTTTTTTTTAGACAAATTTACTTTGTCATATCCATCTACTGTGATCTGTATTACGTTTAGGGATGTTAAACATGTGTATAGACTAAAAAATGCGGAATCAAAAGAAGTTACGTGTCTCTGTCACATGCATGCCACACGACTCACACATTACCACTATTCTATATTGTACATTCGCAGCACTATTAACGTGAAAATGGAATATAAATTTGGGCAGACCAATGAAAATCACAGTATATTTCAATTTCATGAATGAAATATGTAAATCAGCTGACCAAGCCATGAAAATTAAAATTCGTACTGCTTGATGCTATATTTTTCACTTAAAGATATCAGTTTATTTCATTTCATATTACAGATTTTTTACACACCCCGGAAAAAATCTTAAATATCAAAATAGAAACGATTTTTACTTTATTTGTATTCCATGTACAACAAATGCAGTAACTGTAGCCAGAAGCAGTGGGGTATTACTCTTGCCTTCACATACACTTATAGTACTATGTAGTACAAGTGAAGGCAGTAGGGTAAGCATAATTGTCTCAGGACATAATAGTTGATTTCATAACGTGAAAGACGTATCGAAATTTTATTGTTGAGGATCTATTAGGCGACGATTTAAATTCTACCAAAATAAGCGCAGAAATGACACACATATGTAGTATGATTGTTTTAACCTTTAACTACACAGCTCCAACTCTAAGGACATACTTTACGAGGTGAGGTCTGTGAAACCTCAATCTACGGAACTCGATTGTAGGCCATCTAAAACGAATAGAATAGTATAAAAGTAGAGTTTTACGTCGCCCTTCTCTTAGTTTAAATAAATTTAATGACCAAGTATCAAGTAATAATTATCTAGTAAGTTTTTTTTAATTCGTTGAAGATATATGTAGAAACAAATTCGGCAGGAGGGCTAAACATAAAATTGGTGAGGTCTTTGAGACCGCACGTGTGTAGTTAAGGGTCAAACACATTTTATATACATAAATACAACCGAATGTGCAAAGAACAATGTATTATTTATGGAGAAAAAAGTTAACAATGAATATAAAAAAAGGTCGGTTTATAATTGCAAGTTTTCCACAGAGTCAATTAAAAATGTATTGTAGTTTTTTTGATAGTTTTTAAAATAATTTTTTTTCGATTAAAGCTTGACACCGTTGATCCAATTGTATCTTTTTATTAGGCACGTGATCTACAATCGTCAATCATTTTCACTATGCATATGAAACTTATTTTTTATCCGACTACGATAAAATGACCATATTCCATCCCTGCAACGCGGGCGGAAAGTAATCAATTTTTGACCAGAGGGAAAAACAAGTGATTTTGCGGACAAAAAAGAAAATTTTTCCAACACTGTACGGAAAGTATACAGTTTGCGCACCAAAAACAAGCACAAAATGGTCCATTCTTGATGAGTTCAGAGTGTGCAGCATTCATAACATTCCCGCACACTCTGAACTCATCAAGAGTCGACCATTTCGTGCTTCTTTTTGGTGCACATACTGCGAACTTTCCGTACGTTGTTACAAAAAATAGTATATGATACGCGTGCGGATTGGTGATTCCTACTCGTGTGACGTTTGTCACCTTCGCTTCGCTTGGGCGGCAAACGTCACACTCGTCAGGAAACACCAACTTTCCGCACTTGTATCATAATGTACTATTTCGGGCAAAAAAGTGATTATTGCGGGAAGAAAAAAACTCTAAACAAAAGAAATGAGATGTGAACCTACACCTATATATTGTAGCGTTGTACCGTTGCAGGCATAAAAATATGGTTATTTTATAAAAAGTCGGGTAGAAAGTAGTATATGCCACACCGGAGGAGCGCGGATTTTACTCCTTAGTGGCATAAAGTACTAATTAATTCACTCGTCAATCAAATATCAAATAAATGAACCAAGTATCTTTTATATGAATAAATAACAGTCTGACAAACATATTAATTACCTAATTTGAAAAGAAAAACATCCAAATTTTATGCTATTTTTGTTTGTTCGGTTCGTTAATGGAACCCAAATGCCTAACGGAGAGTTTACGGCTAATGTTTAAATATCGATATTAGCCAATTAGATCCGAATTTTTCGGATATACAGGCATCTGATTGGCTAACTTTGGTGAAACCAGCTCTTAATGCTTGGCAGTTTATCTGGTTTGTCGATCGATGCTCAATGAATGTACTAAATTAAATGTTTAGTCAAATGTATTGTTTAATCAATCGAGTCGTTTATTCATAAAAAAAATTCCAACTAACTAAATAAGTAGGATATTTCTACTAACTGAGAACAAGACGAAAAATCTGATTTAGTGACCTTGTGGAGCTTTTTTGACAAATAAAATAAACTTCGAAATATTCAAATAGAAACAATAGTATAAATCTTTAATTGAAAAACCTGCAACCAAAATTAACTTTGTGAAAAACTAGTAATTACAAATCGATCTTTTTTATATTGATTGTTATTGACTTTTCTGTCTTAAGAATGCACTGCTCTTTTTATATTCAGTTGCAATAATATAAATTGTATTTTCAATCATTGCGCCACATGTTTTTCAATGTTACATTTACCTGACTAGACTGTACATGCACTATATTCTTAAATAAATTCGTATAGTAAACTAAATTGGACATCATCAACACACATAAATCAGTTACAATCTTAGTGTTTGTAACTCATTTCCTATTTATTTATGCTCGTGCTCCGTATTCTAATGGCTCTGAACTCTTACTATTGTCGATATTTTGTGTCAAAGTTGTGTCAAAGTTATTATAAAATAACTTTGTGATTCTTTCTAATTCCAGATATTCAAAGTTTTGTCAGTGTTTCAAATATACCATTTTTTAATGTCCATTTTGTTTAAGAAGAAGCTTTCAAGGGAGTGGGGAAGTATTGTTGTTATCTTGAATTTCCGTTGTTCTTTTCACGTACTGTGACGTATATCGTGCATCGCCGTAATCTACAAATTATCCATGTTTGCTTCCAACGTGCTGAAATCCGACAATAGGAAAAATCCATATATTGGGCGCCAGGTGCAGCTTCCCCACACCAATGTTCCTCACGATGGCCGATTTCCAAATCTCCTGGCTACTGAGCCTCAGCGTATTAAAAGTGATAGAGGAAAACATGGGGGCAATGAGAGAGAATATCGTCGTCGTCTGGTAGGCGCGCCAAAAAACTACGCATCGGATAATGTTTAGTTTCATTTATTCAATCCAATAAACGAACTAGAGTACAATAAAAAGCTTGTTGCGTACAGTATACTCCCCAACGGCGGCTCACGATCATCCTAAGGCGTAACAGCTAGCCTGCCCAATACCTGTCCCTACTTCAGTGTTCCTAGTCGGGGCCGCGAGCCCCTCGCGACTCACAGTCTTAACAGGTATTGTTGGAGAGCAGTTCCTTCGTCTCAGGGAAGATACATCCCGACTTCCGGTAGCCCTCTAGGCATCTATGTGTCCGCACCACTCTCCCTCGAGTATCCATTCTCACAAGAACCTCCATGAGCAAAACCGCTTGTGCGATACTTACCGGAGACTCGGCTATCCTATATCTCATGAGGGAGGGTACTCGATGTGATGGCGATCAGCCCCGTCCGCTTCGTAATCGTGCCAAGGGGAAACACCCTGACGCACGCACACGCACACCACACACACACACGCACACGCGCGCGCGCAAATCACCATAAGGAGCCGTGCTCCCCATGAACAACTCTGAAAATCGCAATCTGCTAGCACCCCAGCCTAGCAAAAGGCGTACTGTCAGGTAAGCCGAATTTCGTCAAGGCGATCGGACGCCCGCCGCAGCCAGCTAAAATAAAGACAAGTAGCGATAGATTCTATGTGATTTTAACTTTGATGAATTATTTTTGTACATGATCTGCAAAACTCCGTTCACAAAGTGGCTTAAATAGTTGTTCCTGAATCCTTTCAACATTCCATAACAGGTCATAAAATTCTGTACAATATACAAAGCGAGTCACGGAACTGTTAAATTCGGTTGTCTTTTCCATCTAGTAATGCTATACTCACATAAACATAGATGTCAATATAAACATTGCAGAAATATCAAATAACTAGAGGGTAGTACTAAATTGTACCTACGTTTTAACCCAAACATATAATATAATACCAAGGTGGTTCGATGATAACACTCAATCCAAGATATAAATCTAAATTTTTGTTATACATTAGACAGTACAGAAATTTTCGTCTGTATAAAATTTGAACATAATGTGCAGTATAGTTTTTGAGATATAAAGAATCTAAAAGTGTCAATTTCCACTATACGATATAACGGGGTGCCCGACTCGTCCCCGCTATAATTAATTTATCCACAGGGCCGCCAGGGAACGCTAGAGGACTAGGAATTTCCGAAAAATTAGGAGTTCTGATCGGGAATCCAACCCAATACCTTCGGACTGCCAAAGTCGGGCACTTACCACTGTGCCACCGAACCCACTGTCCGACCTGATAAGTCCTATCTATTTATTTTTCGGTCATTCCTAGGTGAACCCCCCTCCAGCTCTGTAACGCCACGTTACAACATATAGATATACTCAATCTATAAAAATAAGTAACTTTAAAATGCAATACCTTTGTTTTCTTAACGTTGAGGTTATCTTATATTTTTACTCATTTAATGTTTGAACTAAGAATCTAGGATTTTTTAGTGTTTTTAACCCGTGATTTCATATTACTATTATGATTATTATCGTGGGACCCTCGTAAATACGACCTAAAATGTTGTTTCATTGTACATTCTGAACAAATCTTCTTTTCTATTATCAGAGACATAAAGGACATAAAAACCGCCTTTGTTCTATTCCTCCCTACTAATTCTTTGATATTTCTGCATTTGAATCCATACTTATTCGTACGCGGGAATGAAGTTATTAAATGAAATATCCACCCGAATTTAACACTTCTCGTGATTCAACATGTATAATGATCATTATAAAAAGTAAAACTAATATTATGAGGCAGATCACAGTTTTTTGAGACCATACAGTGATTATAATAGAAGTCGTCTACTGAAAGATATGTTGTATGTTTGTACACTTGTAGGAGATACGACTGTTACAATAAATCCAACTAACTAATCTGAAATTTCGATGTCGTCTTGGTAGGTACATAATCTTCGTGTATATAGAGTGTATACAAAATTGACCGTCCCGTTTTTCAGATATACGCAGTGAAAATGGCGTAAATTGCGGCGTAAAACACGGTCACAAGGTGACTCCAGCTACCATTCAGATAACATTCTCGCTTTCTGGTTGCTCAGAAGTTACGCTCGCGGGTCGATTCGTACAGTTACGCCAATGCTTTTGAAAGATTTGTTATTGTTGAGTTGATGGCGAGGTGCTCGAATCTGCCGTGGGGAGATAGTCTCGACGTACCGAGTTGCCCGGCAGAGGAGAGTACCTGACGGAGACGTCTCCACGGACCAGCAGAAGCCCGGGTGAGATACAGGCGTCCCGCTGGAGAGGGGTAAAGGGCTGTAGAGCGGGCGGAGATATAGTTTTGTGACGGTTAAGGACAGGGGAGGAATACCATGAGTCGAGTTGAGGATGTGGTGCCCAGTTGCCGCTCGATGCCCCGTACGTTTGCTGATTTAACGCGATCCCAAAAATCAGCACCTACGGTTACGTTTCTCGATTTTACGCATCCCCAAAAATCGACAGGATACGTTAAGCTATCGTCTTTTCTGGTAGGTTCCGTCAGAGCTCTCATTTTTGCGGATTTGCGATTGTTCCACCTCAACTTCTAGGTCATATCCGACTCATCAGTTCCCGGTGAAACATGGACCAAGAGTGGACGGCTGAAGGTGACGTAGGTTAGCTCTCGGATTTTCGTTATCGATTTCGAGTTACGAAAATACGTTACACGATGTACACAAAAAAGAAAATCTGTAGATTTTTGAATAAAAAATCAACCAAAAAATACTGTGCTTTTCAGTAATATGGGTGCAAATATCTAGTGTACTAAAAAGTGTTGTTAGCTCTTGCAAATATTACCAAGAAAGTGATAAAAATCGTTGGTAACGGCAAAGATAAAATAACTGTACTGCCACAGTAACATTTTTCGTCCTTTGTAGTAAAATCTCCTTTCCAACGACACCCAGTACAATTTTATGAAATGCCAACGAATTTTTACTCCCCTAACCGTGAATTTTTTCTTCGCTCATTTTATTTTTACTTTTCTTATTAATTAATAAATCAAAAAACTAAATTAGTCGAAAAACGAAAAAATCGATTAATTAATTGGTTTTCGATAAGATTCGATTCAATTCGTTATTGTGGGTTTTATAGATGTTTCTAACTTAAGGCAATAATTTTCTTTAGAACGTTTTTATATTTATCAATTTAAAGCAATTTTTAAAAATATATTTTTCACCATTTGATACTTGCAGCATAGGGAAAAAGTGACAGAAACTTAAGGTTAAGGGAGACTGAATGAAAAATAAACTAATTGTAAACTAATTGGGAAACTAAAATATAGTACTCGTTTTTAAGACTCGGTACAGAAGAACAGCAAACGACAAATGCATTATTCAGAGGGCCTATCACGGTTCTCGGGTGAGCTTACTCACTTTTCACGTTCTCATCTCATGTGACTTCGGTCACCCAATCATG
>JARQTJ010000747.1:11734-22778 GCA_030142635.1 Trachelus troglodyta
TTTTCTCTCATCGCGAACGTCTAATTTCTTCGGTTGGCCTTTTTGGGGTATAGAATCTATACGATCCTCACATTTGACCCGCTTGACTATATCTCCCACTGTACTCTTGCTTATGTTAAGCAGAGCAGCAATTTCTCTGTACGATTTTCCTTTGGCATTATGATATATTACAAGTTGCCGTATATCAAAACTCGTGTTTGCTTTGCGAGGCATTGTACAAGTGTATTGCGCGATGTTCGACAAATAACTAATGAAATAATGCTTAAACTAGAACGCTTGACTAGATTTGTAAACAAACATTGTCCTCTAACTCGGCGTAACTCGGCTTGAACATTGGAAAAAGCGCTACAGTGTAAAGTGTCCGAATATTAAAGTAACGTGAAAATCGGACAATGTTTTATTTAAACCGTATTATTGAACAACTATTGTAAGTTATGTAAACAAAATGTACGCTATTGTTTATTAAGCGTATACGTCATCATAATCCTTAATTATTATTTTTTTTTGGGTTAGAAATAAAGTTATAACGTAATATAGTAAAAATCTCATAGTGTCCGAATATTAAAGTTACTCACTGTATCTGTTCTACGAAATCATGCAAAATATTCATCATAATCATTTTCATAACCTCAAATACCATAAATGGTAACACTTTATATGTAGGCAACAAAATATTCTGTTCACTTTTACAACGGAAAATTCTGTTGCTCATATATAAACGTTGTAAAAGTAAACATGAAATCTTCCGTCGCCCGCATATAAAGTGTTAATAGATTTTTAAGCGATGAAACTTAAAGGACGCGTACGTACACGAATAATTACGCGCGCGCATGCGCCTAGACATTCAAACAGTATGGTTCTACTCCTGTTTCAAGTTGGACTAAATATTGGTTTGTGAGCATTTCGATCAACAAGAAATTTTTCATCCCCCCTTGCGCGGCCTTAATGAACTTCCACTTTAGTAATTTTTCATAAAGATACAAAGATTTTAGGTGTGGCATACATATAAATAGGTAGCAATACTAAACTTTGGGAAGGTATTAGACATCAGCTAACAACTGGAAGTCCATAATGTTCAAAGGATATTTCATCATTTTCTATTTATATGAATGTTTTCACTAGTTTTTCAGTTTTCAAGCATTTTTATCATCCCGATTTTGAACCATTGTTCATTTTCGATTTGCCGATTATCACTTTTATTGAATTATATTTTACATAATGAATATGCACAGGTGATGTTTCAAAAAATATAAGTGATGAGAAAATATGATTGTTAAGAAAGATGTTAAATACAATGTTACATTGTGAAATTCTTGCATGATTATAAAGGATATTAGTCATCTGCAGGTGCGATATTTTTTTTATAAATCTGCGAAATTCTCTGCTCCGCAAAACTTTGTAAATATACTTAAAGAAATTTCAACAATAGCTTACAAATATGGTTCAAATCTAACCGCATATATAAATAATTTTATATAACGCTACCAAATTTTTCTCGCTTTTCGGTGCATCTAAACAGCGAGTAAAGTAGTACTTTTAATCCCTCATCGGACTTCTAGGCCTTACAAGTGAAAGTTGTTTTTTTTCTCGTCACCGACGAAAAGAATCGTAAACCTCACTTTCAAGTGAAGTTGCATGAGATCCAAATAAAAGCGTCGATATAGTATTATTTGTTAAACAAAGGATATAAATAAATAAAGAATTAGAATCTCGTAATTTATGTTAATAATCATTTAAAAGCTACGTTTAGTGTCCCTGGGGGGGCTCCGCCCCCCAACCCCCACAAGGGGCTCTGCCCCTTGATCCTGTCGGGGGGGTTGCACTCCCGCGCTCCAGTAGCAAACACCTTTCACCTACGACACAGTTTCCGCGTACATAACAGCTTCCCAATATACAGAAGTTCGAAAAACATGGTGTGTTATATAAAGTACCGTGTGCACCTCAGAGATAGGCATTTTAAAGTCAAGTGTCATTTTACCTCCTTGGTACACAATGTACTATTGTAATCTTATTTATGAGGCAGTATTATTGCTACGGAAATGTACTACCTTTGTTAATATGTTCTTGCCGCGTATACGCGCCACGCTGCCTGATCGGAAAGGAATAAAAAAAGGTCCAGCACGAAACGTGTTAAAAATACTTCTATGAATAAGCGAAGAATACACTACTTAAAAGTGATTCAATGTGTGAGATATTCATATATAGATGCAAAGAGGTTTTCATGTACTCTAGAACTATTAGCGGAAAAGAAATAATTTATATTAGACGATTAGGAAAGCAAAGAGAATTTATGTATTAGGTATGTTTATTATACCATGAGTGTAGTAAACATCTACTATCATTGATCCTACTTATATAATTAATTAGGTATAACTTGTTTATTTCGTTTGTTTGTTACGTGATATCAATATGCATAATAACGGAATAGCAGATTATGAAATATGAATTGTTAAATATAAATAATTGCAATAGTTGCCTAATCGCTGATTGTCTTCGTTAATTGGACTCTATAGCTAACTGTAAACCGCGTTTATCAAACTTCACTTGCTGTAGTATTGACTCTGAGTGATATTTGTAGACTTAATTTAAGCCTTACTCAAATCTTTATAAAAACTTCAAATAGTGTTTTCGATTTGTCCTTTCCCTATTACATCCTTATAATTGTTTTAAGTCAAAACAATGTAGTGATTCAAACATTCTACAAAATGTTGTCAAACATCAATATTATTTTATTTTGAAATCTCATTTGCATTATCATTATAATTAACAATAAACAATAAATTCTCATATAAATTTACAACAAAAAGTATGTATGCATAAGCGTAAATGTTTATCGCTCATATTTTTCTTTTGTCTCTTCATTTAATCAGATACCTACTATTCAAGACAAAAAAACAACAGATTTCTAAAGCCACAAAGGAAGAATACATATAAATGAATTGGCCATAAATAATATATATGCTTATATCAAAAATTCACTTTGCATGGTATTTTGCTCGTGTATTATATAACGAATACGAATTGTGTGTGTGTGTGCGCGCGCGCGCGCTCGCGCGCGCGCGCGTGTGTGTGTGTGTGTGTGTGTCATTATCTACTTCGTATTGTACAGTTTTGTTCTTAAATAGATATTTTTTATTTTAATTCTTTCATCGAAGCATGTAAAAAGGTCATAAGATTTTAATATCAGGTAATATGAACATGAATCTATCTTTGAACTAACATTAATATTTTTGAGACTATTTCTTTTTCGTGATTTGAAAGACGCCGAATTTCAGAAATCTCTTCAGAGTATGTATGTATGGGATGCCAACCGCAAAAGGATTAAATATATTGCATATAAGATGTAATTTTCGAACGATAGAACTGATACTGCCGTATTGCACATTTATAGGATAAAATAATATATATATACAATATAATATAATATATATAACACACAATTTTACAATGCGGAATTTCATTAATTAAGTAGCGCAATAAAACTTTGTTGATGATTTATTGAAATTACAACGATCTTCTTAGTCCTCTTACTTAGTATTGAATTTTGGGCACACATCATTATTTGTGCTTTCTTTTGCACAAATATTGAGCATGTGCATATTAACAGTTTCAAATAAAAGAATGCAAAGTTTATATTTATAACGAATAATTTCAATGAATGTCATCAGCATTTCAATGTCAGTAGAAGTTTGAAATTTAAGAGAGGTGAAACGTGAGAGAATGAGCGCATTGTTTGTTTTTATGATGTTTCACGAAAATGTACTTTTGCCATCTCGAACAATTGTTCTATTTATACAATTTTTGAAACATCATATATAGGTTCATTACTTTATTAGTCAAATCTTACTTAAGACGAATTGAAATGATTCTCTTTAATTTTCACGTACTTAATTACGTCTCAACAATGTATTTTGTCACCATGTCATCGTTATTATAATAATAAAAAATGCTGTATTGTACCAACAAAATGGAAAAAAAAATACAAATAGTGAGTGAGGAAGAATGAAGCTCGCAAAATGTTTGGATTGACTGAGCATAGCCAGGAAGACGACGAAAAGGTGCTGCAACTTTATAAGCGACCCAATGCACGAATCAACACGGTTACTGATTCAGGTGAATTCAGGACCAAATCAACATTTCTAACACAGAGCAACAGAAATATCCCCTATTATTGATTGGGATTTATTCGGTATGGGCAGACTTTAGGAGTCACGTGTAAGTTTTATTCTCGACGATAATTTATTTGATTAATTATCATAGCGAATGGAATGATACCGATACTATTGCTATTACCACTTCTACCAATGGACAAAAATAAAATTCTAATATCTTGTTGAGGAATGAATCTCACGTCGAGACTCGGATGAATTTATTGAAGACGAGTAAACCTGGGATCGAAGCAAGCAATAAGCGTTAAATGCGAAATTTATATATTTTCATTAAATTTATTTCAATATTGGGTATCTGAAGCATTCCAAAAAAGTGGCAGTTATAAATGTTGATTTTAATAAATCCATATTATTAATAATGAGTTTCAGTGAACTCGACAGGACAACGCCATTTTAGAAGTCAACATTACTAATTGACTGTTTTAATTTACCCGAAGCATTATGCTTCATGTTTTCGTAATGGAACATCTTATTGCACTGAATATAAATTACTTGCGGGTGCGCAATTTTGTTGATTTACAGAGTGTTTGACAGTACGTTTTCATACTGCTTATCTATAATATTATATACTTACTATTTAACCTTATGAAAACAGTGAATTTATTATGTTACAAAAATCATTGTTTGACATGTAGTTAACTAGAATTGACTTTTGTGCAGAATAATAAACAGTAAGCATTTATATAAAGTTTTCAATGCACTTTGGGCAGTACACTCAATTGGCAAATCCCCTAGAACTCTCAAAGATCTCAAGGAAAAGTCGAGAATTAGTACAAGATGATTCTCTTCTGAAAATAAGGATTGAAGAAATCGCGAATTTAACTCCTATATTTCATTTTTTTAAATAAAGTCCAAGCAAATAGAAATGTGTGCTGTCTCATCGTGTAATTGCTTCTGAAACTTTATGTCGACAGGTACCCTGGACCATCTTCACAACGGTTCTGCAGTCCTCTGCGCGACATTCCAATCAAGCGATTCGATGATGTCGCTCCACCAGGTACCGAAGGATATTATGATGTACCGCCGCCCGGTGTTGACCATGAAAGATCCATGCGAGAAGATCGTGATATATTGAGACTTCTGAGGGAGCATGAAGATCGGGACCATGGACTGAATAAAGATCCAGATCTTGACAATCGAGATCGATTACCGTCGAGAGATGACAGGTACATCATATTTATGTTATTAACAAACTTCTTAGGGATGAGATAGGGATCTTCTTAGGGATCTTTTAAGTTGACATTTTTTCGCTTCGTCTCAAATTTGTAATTAATTAATGTATTTTTACTATTTTTCATTTGCAGACTTATTCATTAATATTTTTAAATTAATAATATTACAGATGTCGCGATCGCGACGAGCGAATTAGGGAGAGAGATGATCGGGATCGGCGTGTAGGTTCTGACCGAGAGAGAGATGATCGTGAAAGAGGCCTCGGAGCAGGAAACTTATTGAGAGATCGTGAAGAAAGGGTCAGAGAGAAAGATGATCGGGAACGGAAGGATAAAGATAAAGAACGCGATGATAAGCATGTACCACGAGACCGACGGGACGAGGAACGTTCAGTGGAAAAAAGAGATTATGACAAGGATCGGTAAGGATTATCTTGAACTACAAGTCATTTATTTCTCTAATTTTTATTAGGGAGGCTTGAAAATAAAAATAGTATTGTAGAGTTCCTATTTATAAAAATCCCAAATAACAGTATCTATGTTAAAACCATACTATTTACGATCTTCGGTTAGATTTCACTCGTTTGATAATGTGACATCCCCAGTTCTCTAAGGCTCCGATAAAGTGTTGTCATTTTTCATCTCTATACCTTCCGCACATTGAAATAAACAAAACATTTTAATAAACGATTACTTTGAAAAGATATTCGCTCTGACATAATAAATGATAGTTATCTGTTATGCTACTGCATGCACGTTGTTAATTGCTTATCGTGAATTAAGAAATTGCCGATACGTGTAAACGGTTTTTCCTAATTAGAGTTTCATAAATCAAGCTACTTGCAAAATTCTCTAAATTAAATATTATATTTGATCAGTTTTATAAAACATAATTAATAAAAAACATTGTTTCCTGATATTTGGGACTGACTCATCTTGTAAGACTAATGTGAGGAAGCAACTTGAAAGTAAACAAAAACATTGATGAGTCGTTGCGAATGAAATGAAAAACTTGAGAGTAATCTTTCCTTGAAATTATGATTAATAAGCTTTGCATGTAAATTAGAAAATTATATATAATTCTGCGTTTAAGCATTCATTATGATTGTTTTTATTAGCTACCGAGATGAGAGAGAGCGCTACAGATTGGAAGAGAAGGCACTACGAGCACGAGAGAGAGAAAGAAGGGAAAGGGATCGTGATCGAGATAGAGAACGTGAGCGCGAACGTGATCGGGATCGGGATAGAGATCGAGACCGAGATTATGAGCAAACAGAGAAGGATCGTCATGAGCGTTATGATAGTCATTCAATCGATCGTAAGAGATCCCGAAAAAGTTCAAGCCCATTTCGACCAAAATCGCGTGGTGAGCTAAAGGATCAGTCTCCTGATAAAATAAAGAAACGTGACAAGGATCACGAAGAAAAGGCAGAAGAAAAGAAGAAAGATAAGAAGATCAAGGACAAGAAAAAGAAAAAGGACGGTGAAGAGAAAGAAAAGAAAAAGAAACGGAAGAAGGAGAAGCGTTCAGCGCAGAAGGATGTTATGAAGGAAGAACCACTAAAGTTAAACGACAGTGAGAATGTGGCTACAGGCGACAAAATACAACAGCAGGTGGAATGCGCACCATCCCCGGAGAAACCCAGATATATCAGAACTAATCAAGATTTAAGTATTAAAA
Organism: Trachelus troglodyta; assembly: GCA_030142635.1. Classification (NCBI taxonomy): domain Eukaryota; kingdom Metazoa; phylum Arthropoda; class Insecta; order Hymenoptera; family Cephidae; genus Trachelus; species Trachelus troglodyta. The sequence continues at coordinate 18,757 of JARQTJ010000747.1, forward strand.
CGATACATGAAGATCCTACCACTATTTCTAGAGTATCCACTATTAACGAAGAGTTTAAAGATAAATCTCTGATCATGAACCCTGAACCACCCGAATTTCATGGCGACTCCATCGACAACAAAGAATATATTAAATTAAAGCAACCTGATTTTGCGTCGAATCCGCCTAATCCCAGTTTTAAGCCAATTCCAGAACTGAAAACTGATAATAGACCAAAGCTTGAATTACTCTATAGTGGACTAGAAGATGCTGAACTTAACGCTATCATTCCTGCTAATTATTCGTTGTCCTCGGAAATTGAAGTTGAGGAACGGGAACGAGTAGTTTTAGATGACAAGTCTCCGAAGAAAAACGAATTTCTCGCACCCTTGCCTGAACTCTCCAAGTGGGAGAGGGATGACAATATCGAAAAAGCGGACAGTATTTCGGAATCACCGATGGAGATAGAAGCAATAACGAATGACGATTTGAAATCGACAAAAGTCGTGACCTCAGAAGTGCTCAAAAGAGCAGAGAACGCTATTTTCCAAAAAGCAATAAACGCGATCAGGCCAATCGAGATCAAGAAGATCAGCGAAAGCCGCAAGGTACTTTATCAGAATCCTGAGCCGAAAATTACTGACGTAGAACTGAATAGAGATTCTAGAAAGAGCGTTAATGTTACAATAAACGTGGGCCGAAATGAAAGAAATGTAGAAATAACAGAACCAGCGAAGAAGGCGAAATTAGATCGATCGAAGTTTAAACCAGTACCGGAATCACATTCACCAACAAGATTGTCGGCCAAAGAACGATTAGGCGATAAGGTAGAGGAAGACAAGGAGCGGAAATTAAGTCCCGTGAAAGGATTTCCAGAAAGACGTGATTCGAAAAACGAACATCCACCACGTAATCGTGAAAGAAGAATGTCACCGCTCATGGAGAGACGTGTGGACCCACCTGCAGTGGCACCATCGGTGAGTAACGTAGACCGCAAGGTTTTCCTAGATGATAGAGGAAAGCGCGAAAGAACTGAACGAAATGATAAAAACGACAGGAGTGACGCTCGACATAGAGTTTTAAACCACGAGCCGAGAAACGAAAAACATGATTCCCGAACTGATGGCAAATCTGTTTCAGAATTTCGATCAGGTAGAAATGATTCACGAAATGATCGCGAGCGCGAAAAAAGAACCGGTAGGACGCCGCCGATCGTTAATCGTAAGAGGGAAGAATCCTCAAAAACAAGGTCTTTGTCTCTCAAGAGAAATAAGGAAGAGGATGAAGATAAGAAGAAGGAGAAAAAAACTCGCGAGGAGAAAAAACGAAAGAAAGAACACAGAAGTAGAAGCAAATCAAAAGATCGAAAGAAGCGGAAGGAAAAAAAGCACAAGAAGGATAAGGAAAAGAGTCAGGAGAAGAAACAGAAGCAGCACAAGGATGGTGGAAGCGGCGTATCGTCCAAGGGTAAACCCGAAAATTTTGAAGAGAAAAAGTCAATCGCTTTTGATAATTCCGAAGTGTCTACGAATCTTGTAACGGTAATGGCAGCTCCACGATCCATTTCCGAAGAAATTACGAAGAAGTTCAGAAAAAATCCACGACTCGTGTCAGATCGTAAACGCAGTGTGTTAGATGAAGCCAGCTTTGAGCCGGATTATTCCGCGTCTGAATCAGAATCCGAAATTGAAGACAGTAAAATGGCAATGTTACCGATCAAAAAATTAAAACTGGAGGAGCGTAATCCGGAAAAAGAAATAGATACAAAACCTTTTAAAAAAAGAGTCAATTTGAGTACTACTGAAGATGACTCCAGCAGTTCAGAAAGTTCATCCTCAAATTCAGACAGTTCTGACGAATCGCACAAGAAGAAGAAAAAGAGACATAAGAAACATAAAAAGAGAAAGTCTATGAAAAAAGAGAGCAGTTCGGACACTGAGAGTTATTCTGAATCATCAGATTCAAGTACAGAAGAGGAGAAGCACAAGAAAAAAACAAAGAAATCTAAGAGCAAAAACAAACAGTCGAAAAAAAAGAAGAAGACTAAACACAAATAATGTTATTAGAACATTACAGAAATAATTCATGAAAGTGAAATTTTGATCCGACAGGCTCAATTTTAAAATGCTGTAATATAAGAACCATTTTCTATTTCTAACAGTCTTTTCATCTTATGTTGTTCCTTATCACCTTCCTTCGGCATATTTATCTCGTATTTTAAATTGTCGATTATTACATACTTGCACTACTATGCTTGATTGCCGAATTCACTTAAAACTCGTGTCTGACGGCCATTCAATTTGTGATAGATTATTTATTATTATAATATGCAACATCTTAATAATTTTGCAAGTAACTTATGGAAACTTACAAAATGCTCTAAAACGTCTATTCTACATAAGAAGCATAAATTACTTCTCTGAAAGCGTATTTAAACTACTCAATGCAAAATCATTTTTGCAAACTTAAAATATCCTAATCACATTTTTATTTTACTATTACAGTAATCTGGTATATAATATTTTGAACGATGATGGATTTGCTGAAATTATAATTGATCATATCTTTAAATTATAATAATGGGGCAACATGTTCAACAAGTATTGAATACAATGTAGACTATATTGTATGTTCATGATGTAATTTAAATAACATGCATACTTACAAAATAAACAAAATGGAAAACTACTTTCATGTCACTCCCCTGCATTTTACTATTTACGTATACACATTTTTATTGTTCCATTGACTTTGTTTAGTATCAAACAAAATATTTTCAATATGATACTTGTCTCCGTAGAGTTCCAGTTAGTATTCCAATATCAGTAAAAATATTGATTGACAAAACAACAAACACCTAATAGATATTACATGAAGGATGTTAAATAAAACTTGCACTGAGCAAAGTGAAATTAGCAATGATAGAGCGATTAATGACACATAAAACTCTTATTAGAGCATTATCAATTAAATTGAATTAATGTATAGTTACAGCACTTATACGAAACTTAGGAAGCTAATAAGAATTGGATACAATGAACATGAAATAAAGTAATGAAAAATATTTTGTATTTGTGTACAAAAGGTACGTTTGTAAATACATAAAAATAAATTTATGCATTTTTCACATCCTTACAAGTCTCCAACAACTGAAGAAGTAACGGTAAATCATTTGATTTTTCATATTCCTTAATGCCCAAATTTTGCATAAGAAAACCTTGATCGAATGGCTGCTTACTTAGCTCACACTCTGAAAAGTAAAATATGTAGCAAACACGAATATATTCCATTAAGTTGTAATGTACTTGAGAATTGCAAATACACCTGTGGTAAGTACACTACACGTATATTTATATCCAATCCAGTTGAAATATTCTCGTATGAGTTCATTTAAAAGAAGAATCTTATGAGGTTGGCATGGTCGCTTCGATATATTGATACGGTTCGAGACATCGAGTAGTTTCATGACTTCTGTGCGCATTTCTGCCCTTATACGGCCAAGGTTCCCATTAGTCTCCAAAGAATCTCGTACGGCTGCAAATCATAGACTTAAATCTTCGCCTGATATAATGTATTTTATGTGTATACCATTACTCAGATCTCTCTCCGTGGCCATTTTGAAACATAAACAACCAACGTGTAAACTCTAGTCTTCATGGTGTAAACGCTGATAACAAGAAACAGGCGAGGATAACGTGTGACATGTACTCGTACAGAAATAATATATTCTTATTTATTAAAAATAACTCCATTTGAACATGTTTATAATTCACACTGATATAAACGTAATTATAAAAGGAATTAAATAAATGTAGCTAAAATCATCACATGCAAATCGTATATGTTATATATTTTAGAAATTGGCCACTGTCACCACTGGATCAGTTGTTGCTTACATTACAATTATACGCAACGGGACATTCACCAGAAGATTAAATTATGCATAAAATTGATTTTAGAGATGACTGTTTTGTAAAAATTTGAGAACCTATGATTTATAATAAGTAACAAATATTGAAAAAGGTTTTAATAAATAAAGCAGT
>JARQTJ010000748.1:9429-19601 GCA_030142635.1 Trachelus troglodyta
GTGTGTGTATGCTTTAAACCAATTCAATGAGGAATGTGCTATTCAAGACTATATTTTTACAGTATCTTGCAATTTAAGATTGTTCATTCGTTTTGTTCTTATATATATATATATGCCAAAATTCGTATATTGTTAACCTTCTGAATAAATGTTGTAAAATAGTAAATCGGATATAAATACAAAGAATATTTTTAAAAATGAGTCTATTAGTGCTTATTGGGAGCGGGAATCGAACCTGCGATTATCGGGATTGTAATGAAACTATAATTACTAGCTAGAATACCGACCGGCAATCCCTTTTTAATTCTCCACAAACTGGGAGAGTACGCTAATATCGCGCCCCCCCCCCCCCTCATTGAAATTATAAGCAAATCGCTTGAGTGTCACAGCGTTAAGCGGACTCGTCCCTTTCGGTTAACAATCGCTCGACAAGACACAGGCATTTTTCGTGCGCTTTTTCGCGCGGTAATTTGTATATCCTACACAGGCGTCAGGGCTCTTTTGTGATATCCGTTCACCAGCAATATCAATTGAAGATTTTCACCATCTCAGTCATTTGAGAAAATTTGATGAATTAATCACTGGCGCTAAATCTACAAATCCTCACCTGGAATCGGTAGATAACGCTATTTGACGTTTTGGAGACACACATTGTCTTCCCGATTCCGAAATTTCCGATTCGCCAATAAGAATAGACTATATATGGTATGGGTCATGCGTCTAGTGAATAGGCTATGTGTGATTACCTTCTTTTTTTTATCTCATTTTCGAATCATTATTATCTGCAAATCTTCTAGAATATAATATGCCGGTTATTTTATAGTTCGCTGTTTTATTATATACCGTTGCGTTTAAGTTGATGTAGTATATTCCAATCGAAATATATAATTATAGAACAAATTATAGGATGCTCAATTTTTAAATGATTAATTAAAATTTGTATATAGTACTAACAAAGTTTAGCCTTATCTGTTCTCCTGTCCTATTAGACCGAGCGATTCCCAAGCACGAGTTCATTTGTTATGCCTAAGTATTTGCATTTACCAGTTTAACACATGTGTTTCAAGGATCGTAATGTAGTTTAGTATTTTGGCATACTGGTTCGCAGCATTCTCGGTCCTAGCTAGGTGTGCATTATCGTGGGTGCCTAGTTTCCGTCCGGTTAGAGGCCTATTCGTTATTGAAGAAAGACTAGGATAGTCTTTCTAGGGATATATATGTATACAATATTTTATTTCGAAATGTACTAACAAGTATACATATATTTCCAATATCAGTTTTATACTTGTGGTATGTTTTAACTATATGTTCAAGTATGTATACATATTTCTGCATATATTTCAAGATATATTGAGATATATATTAATAATATAGTTATTAATTTATTATATATTGTTACATAATCTGTGTTGGTGTCAAAGCAGGGTCAGCGCAAAAAACTACTATCGCGACAAGGGGGGGGGGGGCAAGCGAAATAAAGGAAACACGGGGTACGATGCAAAAGAAATTATAATTATTAGAAGGTGCCGATACAAAAAGAAAACAGAAAAGAATACCTTAAATTAAATCGAAAGATAACAGAACTCGAAATGCGCAATAACTAAACTAGATCAAATAAACAAATAAATAACAGAAAGGGCCAGTTCGCTCGGGAGCTGGCAATATCGCAACGGGACTTTATATCACTGTGGGAAAAGAGGTAGGGGGACGGAGGAATTTACTAGTTGGCAAGGGGACAGCAGGGACAAGAGGGCTTAGCGGGACGAAATATCTTTCCGAACAACAACAATTGGGCGCCAGCTTCGGTTACAGGGTAGCACTTTCAAGTGACTTCAGGAGGCCCCAAATGTTTACTTTACTGATCACAATGGCACAGTTAGCAAGGGAGCGAGATGGAGGGTTTCACATGGAAGAGGGTTCTCAAACGCAATGGCTTCTTAAAAATTAGCTCGAATTTATAATGATCTAAAAGGCGGACGGGGGACGGAAAGGTACAAGGGTGCAGGCTAAAAGAGGGCGTAAAATATTGACACTACGGCGCACCCAATGTTTCACTCGATCTCGAGCTGTTGGGCAGAAGGTTGGTCTAAATTCGAAAACGCTAAGCACAAAATGCCGCTCGCTAATGTCTAAAAGAAACTACAAAAATATGAAGAGCGCAAAAGAATGGGGTAATAAGGAAAGGCAAAGGGAACGCAATTAGAATTTTGAAAGTACTCGCTCAAAACGTATCCGCAACTCGATATAATCCAAATAATCACACTTACAATTCTCACTCACGCCAATTCTCAAAATTCGCAACGTGCTATCTCAACAATACTCTGGCTCGAAGTGAAGAAGTCTTCACCGTTTCGGGTCCTCGTTTCCCTCAGTGGGGCTCCAGGGCCTCAGGGATTGGCTAGGCCGCTTGGCTGTGAGGTCTACGCGCTTCGGCATTGGTTTGCAGTTTGGGGATGCCAGGGCTTTAGTGCCTTATTTCGCTATGGTGTTGGCATACCGCTCAGGGCCTCGCTCCTTGGTTGTACGATGATGCGCGATAGCCGGCGCGCAGATGTACCGGCTGCGAGCTGGACAATTTGGCGGCCTCCATGGTCTGTTAAATCTCGACCCGGGTGCATCCGCGAAATTGGCGGAAGGGGGCTCCACCGCTGTCACACGGGACTTGTGAATGCCCGTGTAACGGGACTGCACCGGGGGCTGTGAAGACGTGATCAGAATGGCTGGGTGGCCTCAGACTCCCCATGTGGTGGTCTCAATCAGCTGGTCCTCCTGCCCATGCCTTCCTCGCATTCCGCTGCCTAGACAACGCAGATACTCTCTCTCGAGCCTTCTTTGGTGCTTGATCCTCTTAGATGGCCCTCGATGTTTCCGAGCCAGTGCCATAGGGGGTAGTGAATGGAGAGGGAAAGATGGAGAGAAGGGGTCTTAATCCTAATTACAATTATCGTACAACTCTAAAATAATACAATAAATGACAGTACTCGTAATAAGTAACGCTCGAGACGAGTGGTACTCCCCCTCTATTAAAAGTAGTTGTAGCTTATCTGCAACTTAATCTGGTTAGGGAAGCTGCACAAAAAACGAGGATCTTAAAGCTAAAATAAATCTTAATATGGATGTAAAAACAGAAAGGATGTACTGGTAATAGGAGAAAGCTAATAAAAAATCAAGAAAAAAGGAGACGGAAATATTTTTGCAATATGTGTTTTCTTAGGGGAGAACTGTACAACAGAACCACAACAAAATGAGAGTTTTCTATGTCCAGCAAGAGCGCAATAGAGTAACAATCACTGAGAGTATAACACAGATCGCAAGGTGAATCTTGTAAGGTACAGAACTTGCCCAAATAGTCCCTAGAAGATAAGAACTAACTAGGTCTTGCAAAGGCTTCCGAAATATTCACAATACCTTTTCTTGTAAAAGAGAGAGCTACAAACTCAGACACAGACTTCACACCGAATTGCACTGAACTTTCACGTATGAAGCGAAGAAACTATTCAAAATTAATCGATATACACTGCGGAAGGCCCAAGGTCACTTTTTGCGCACGAGAGTGTTTGCACGACTTCGCTCGTGTACACGTGACAAGACTGACTAGAGGTTATTAACCATCTATGATTAATCTAAAGGTTTCTACTGATCTCCATCGGTAATGATTCACAACAATCGATTTCCGAATGATCCAGCGAATTGTATCAATAAAACCAAAATAAAATATACAAAATAGAGAGAGAAAAGACATCCTCAGCCGGTATTAACAGACTTCCCCTCTCACTCCTTTTTTTTAAACACCCTCCTGGTAAAGTTTAGCGCCCTTTCTTTTCTTAGTAAAGCCACGTCGATTCTCTTCTTGAATTTTTCAAATATTTTGCTTGGCTTGAAGCCGTAGTTCGTCGCGCTTTTCTTCGAAGTAAGTGATCCATTCGTTCTCGGTGATTTCGCGAATATTCGGATCGTCACGAAGGCGTGCATGAATTCCGAATAGTAAACGGAACAGCGTCATGCCGATTCTACAGTGTGGCGTGCTATTCTAATACAGTTTTGCAGTATTCAGATATTTGAACCATTCTTCAGGCTGCAGCGTTGACAACTTAGTAACCAGCTGTATGAGTGTGCGATTTACATGGTCCACTTGACAATTTGATCTGGGAATGCCTGCCCTCGTGAGCACGCGCTGAATTTTCTCGTGCTTATAGTAGTCTTCAAAGCCTTTAGTCGTGAGTGCTGTTTCACGATCAGAAACAATTCCTCTTGGATTTCCAACCCTCACTGCATGTTTCTTCAGTCTTTCTAACACCTCGGCTTTCATCGTCGATTTCGTTGCATACAGCCACGTGAACTTCGTAAAACTGTCGATAATGACAAAAATTTGTTTGTAGGTTTTCTCTGTAGTTGCCAGAGGCTCCAAGTAATCGATGTGAGATCTAGTGGCATTTCTCCCTTGCCGATTGGATTGACAGTTACGAACGACTTTCTTGACCATCGATTGCAAGTTAGGTGAGGTTAGGTTTCGCATCCAATAGTTCATTTTCATGAGAGTCTCGCTTTTTCTCACGGAAAAATGTCTCCTGTCGTGCGCTTGTTTAATAACTTCATTCCTTGCGGAACCATCAACCTGAAGTCTTCATCGTCCTCTCGAACAGTAACCTTTCACGAATAACATAACCGCGAGCTTGACCTTGCTCCGCTAGTTTAAGCATTTTATCTGTTTTGGCGTCCTCTTCTTGTGATATCTTTAGTCGCGGTATTAATCCCTCGACACATTCGTCGATCAACATGCAAGTCGGTTTCGCATTACGGCTGAACCCGTCTGCATGTGGCATACATTTCCCTGGGCGATGTTCAAGAGTATATTGAAACTCCTCCAGTTGGAGCGCCCACCACGCAATGCGTACACACAGATTTTTTAAAATAATTATTAACGTAAACGCACGACAATCGGTAACAATCTTAGATGGAATCAATAGTAAATAAATGTAAAACTTCTTAAGCGTCTTAACTATCGCAAGCATCTCGAGCTCGTAACTCGGATGCTTTTCCTCGCTTTATCGTCGTTGTTTCGCTGCAGCAGTATCACACCATACCCGTGCATCGATGCATCGGTATGCAGCTCGATGTTTGCGCCTACTCGATACAAATTCAACACCAGTCGACTACCGAATATAATCTTTCGTCACACAAAAGCTTCGTTCTCCTCATTGCTAAACACTAATTTCGCATTTGTTTTCACCAGGTTTGTCAGCCGTCGAGCTATAAGAGAATATTCGTGGACAAACCTACTGAAATAACTGGTTAAACACAGAACTTCCTAACTTGTCGCAAGATTTTCGGCTTGAAAAATTTCATGAAAGTCTCGATCTTTTTCTCAGTCGGTATGGTCTAAAAATTCGGTCTGTCTGGAGGAAACTACATTTTTTCCAATTCACAATAAGGCCAATCTCGCTGGCAGTATCCAGCACGTGCTTTAGGCTTTCCAGCCCGCTCTATTGATCTTTCGATGGCACAATCAAGTTATCCACATACGTCAACAAAATACCGTCGCGAATCAAGTCCTTGAATGCAGCAGTTACAAACTTCTGAAAGAGAGCCGGAAAAACGCACAAACCTAAAAGAACCTTTAACCTAAAAAAGCAGTATATTTTTGAGTTGACTCATCTACAGACACATGGAAAAACCCGTTTTTTAAATCAGGTATACTGAAAACTCTCACGTCTCGCAGATTGTTTAGCTGTTCCTCGATTAGCGGTAATGGAATGGATATCGATCTTTTACAATCTTTTTATTAAGAAGTCGGTAATTTACGCAACATCTTTTTAACCGTCTCTTTTCGCCACCAGAGCAACCGGACTCGCGTAACCAGAAACGGAAGTTGAACAATACCGTATTCGAACCACTCGCTGATTTGACTGTTGGCCTCGTCTCGTTCGTGAGGAGTCAATCTCTACCCTTCGATATACCGGCTCATCGTCTTTCAATATGAGCGTCATCTTTGTATCTACTTCGCGAGTCTTTATCGGGTGGTAATCGTCAATAAGATTTTGTATGATCTCATTGTACTGCTTATCTTGAATGCCGGATAAATTTTTTCCTTTTTATAATTATTTCGCGAGTCTTCATCGGGCGGTAATCGTCAATGAGATTTTGTATGATCTCATTGTACTGCTTATCTTCAGTGCCGGATAAATTTATTGGGTTTACGTCTTGATTTTCAATTACGTCAATTTGGAATATCTCTGCTTGCTCGTAATCGGACTCAGAAGACATTTCGTTTGAAGGGCTAATCGTATCATTGCCATGCTTTGAATTTAATTCTATGGTATGTATAAAGTTTCGTTCATTCAACAATTTATGTCACATTAAATCGCCGAAGATTACTCGGATGAGAATGGGGTACGAATTTTCATCAACTGTCAGGTTCGCTTGGAACTCTTCCAACGTCACGTTTGCTTCCCTCCCTACGCCCTTAACTACCATGTTCTCTTTTTTATCGCTCGACGCGCTTTTTTCCTCTGATGCACTTTTACCGCCCGTTTCACTTCTCACACTTGCGCCCATGCCATTGCCGTTTTTACTGTTATGCCGTAATAAGCTACATCGCCATAAATTCAACACGGTATTTAAGATTGCGCCGCTATGACTACACGAATGGATTTCGTCAATTAAGAAATCAGTGTAGAATAGATAATTTATTTATTATTCACTCGCAAGGATCTTCTCTTCCCTACAACTAGACTAAAACTAAAACTTAGATGCTACTTGTCCTAAAAAGGTGAACTTACTATTAGTCTAACGGTAGTTGGGGAGTTTTTTTAACAGGAAGGGATGTTTTGTACATTAGTTGGGAAATTTCCATTTAAGAATGCAGGGTCGCTTACTACTGCCGCCCTCATCGTTCGACTTCGTGCTAGAATTCGTCATACAGTTTCGATCACGCAACGATATCTCCTCGAATGCCTACAGAAGAGATCGAGATAATTCAAATCTTTGCAGACGCGTTACATCACGCAAATGGGTATCTGGGATACAGTCGATAATATAGCTCAATACTTCGTCGTACGCCATGGCGACGTCATTAGACAGCATCATCTTATCGTGTACGTAGTCATGAAAAGTGTCCGTCTTTTTCCAAACTCGCTCTTCGAATCGTCGTCGCATCGTAATTTTGTTCGGTCGGTGATGAAACATCTTTAATTCACTTAAAAGGTCATCAGGAGTCATCGGGATATATTTCGGCTTAGAATGGAACCATTCCATTGCCTTCCCCTTGAATCGTGTCCCGATCAGAATATTCGTCGTATTGTCGTTCAGAAACATAACATGTCTCTCCCACGTCTGTAGTATCTTAGCGTTCTCATTGGAATAAACTAAGGAGATCTACTAGCATTGTTATGTTTATTTTCGTCGTAATAGCTGCTGCTGCATACGAACGTTGTTCGTTCGTGATCTCATCGTCGGTGTCCGCGTCGTTGGTACGTTTGCTGCCTTGGTTAACATCGTATCCCCATCTCGACCATCGGTATCTCGATTATCGATCTCTTGAACTCTACCCAGAAGCTCAATTTCACGTCCCGACAAGACGAGCTCTTGCTCTGCTAACCCTTTTTCACGCTTATACAAGGCCATTTCACGTTCACGAGACACAGACACATTTACCTGGCCGGCCACACCACTTTCTTTATCCACAACTTCGTGAATCGTACCGTTTTCAGTCGTATTTTCGTCGCGTCACGTCTTTCACGCGTGAAGATTAACGCGTTGGTCTCGTCTTGTCACTTTTTGTTTCCCTCCAACGCGCCTCGTCTTTCGTCGTAATTACTCCCACACCCGCGAATTCTTTAGATATCCCGGACAAGCCCCCAAAAGTTTATAGGAATTAATTTTATTTTTCTTTGGTGGGAATCAGAGAGCAGAACACGTGGTTAGGAACAATAAGAAACGTAATATTTATTCACTATACAACGTTGTCGATACGTCGTCGCACGCCCATTCTACGCTAACGTGTTACGAGAACTGTCGATTCCTTTGTCGTTCTTCTCGCTATTGCCTATCGCGCTATTGCCGGTTCGCGTTCATTTACACTCGTAAGAGTCATGCACTTGAAAAGGTCCCCACAATACGAATCACGAGAAATGTATTTTTTTGCAACGCTGTACGGAAAGTTCGCAGTTTATGCAGCAAAAAATAAGCACAAAATGATCCATTCTTGATGAGTTCAGAGTGTGCGGGAATATCATACATTCCCGCACTTGTATCATAATGTACTATTTTCGCTTGTTTTTTATTTACATTAAGTAGTTCAGGACGCATATAATATTATAAATTTATTAACATTGATTTCTATGAGAATTATACGATTACTTGAATATATTATGTTTAAATTCAATAAATTAGAAGATCAAACTCGGCAAAGTCATATTCTATTAATATTCGTATATATAAATTGTTACTTTCTACTTCTTAACACAATTTTCGTCTGCAATTTTCGCTCTTATAGCCCATACTATCACTCATATCCCATACCTTACTGTAATGATTACATTGTTACAACGGTTGGCTTCGTATATTGCCTGTAGATCTGTTCTGGGTCTTTCCTTGAAAATTTCGTAAATTCCGCCACTCGGGATATATTTCAGTTGAGCTTCTTCTTATCCTTTTCTATTTCTTTTCTTGGTGGTATATCAAAAAGTCCTCACGCTATTTTAACGAATACACGAGAATAATATATATTAAAATATACCGACACTATATGTAATTATTAAAACTATAAGTACCTGCTATGTGCTTTCGTTAACGCTTCACAGTCGAAAGGGACCGATTTTACAAAGGTAGCGAAATATAATGGATATTGAGAGGTGAGAGGGGGAACGATATTAGCGAGACCTAGTGACTATTTGTGCAGATCATATAGTATCGATTGTCGGTACTTAGAGTGATTATCAGACGCATTTTTAACGTATTCAGCATGTTAAACGATTCCTTTAATAATATTTATGCAGAAAAATAAATTATATAAATGATTACGATATATTTTCAATAGTTTAGTTTATTCCAATAAGTTTTTCCGAATAGTTCGCTAATTTAATATTGATAAATATTCGATAGTTTTACATAGCAATTTTCCTAATCGTTTTATACAGTTTTTTTTCCGTACGTTTCGAAAAAATGTGTGTAAAAGTAACTAGAGAGTTCAAATAATATGTGAAAAAGTAAATAATGTATCAAAAAGAAAATATAGTCTATTTACGCATGCACAGTATTTCTTTCTTATGCCTTGCTAAAAAGTATTATCTGTTACAAAAAAACATGTTGTAGAAGTGCCATCTTTCTGTGACTTCCTATACCATAAAAATAACTATCACGAATAGATTTGTGATGAGCCTCGAAACTTGCTCGTATTAGATATCTATTATGCATCTCAGATTAATATCCCTCACTCTAGTATTAATAAGACCATGAGATACCACAATGAGATGCATTCCCGATGTACAAGAACTCATATAAATTATACAAATTTACATGAACAGGTGTCAAAAAGCAATTTTTCAATATTTTTCTATTTAAGTGATCCCAGACCTCATATAAATCGATGTCATACAACAAAATTTTTATTTGGGAGATGTTAAGTTTCCAATGAGGTACAGGTTGTAAATGACGTATAAATTCGTAGTTCTATACAGTATTGTCTTTCTAGAATCTACGTGAAAAACTATGAAATTTTCCTAAAAGAAAAGTCAAAATGCCATTCTGTAGTCGTCTGCTCGCCATTTTTCTCTGTCAGATAACTCTTAAATAAGTCTCAGAAGGTTTCTTGAAATCGTGATATACATTCGAAACCTGAAAGTTTTGAGAACGGATTTTACAGGCGTATATCAAATATTTAGTCGAGGTGGGCCGCTGTGTAATCATAAAAATATACATAAATAAATGTAAAAAATTCGTGTCGTTACTTCTCATTGTTCTAGAATATTTTTACGTAAATGATTTATGCATGCTCTCAGTGATTCGTGAAAAGCATTATGCAATCGTTTTACATAGCGAAACAGCGAATTTCATTTTGGGGGAGATTACGATTTCTCTGGCGCCTTAATTTGACTGCTGTTTTGGATAGTACTTTTGACGTGGAACAAAAAAGTATATATGTCTTATAGGTCTAACTCTTGCAGTTTCCGAGA
>JARQTJ010000750.1:0-61668 GCA_030142635.1 Trachelus troglodyta
GAGAGAGAGAGAGAGAGAGAGAGAGAGAGAGAGAGAGAGAGAGAGAGAGAGAGAGAGAGAGAGAGAGAGAGAGATCAAGGGTTGGTATAGGGGGAGAGAGTGTACCTCATCAGCGGTGAGTAACGCATCCCCTTTAACAGCCCCGAACGTTCGTCATCTAACGCTAATAGCGGGCAGGGCCAATCGAGATCATTCGCGAACCTCAATTTCCTACGTCGAAGTTAGATATATCACGCTCGAAATTGAACTCTGTCTTTGACGGGGCATTCGCGTCATGAATATTGATCGAGCCGCTAATGTGCAGAATTGATTGCAAATCCGTGGAGCAACTCATCAATTTGAACCGTGTCGACTGCAGGTAGAAGAGACGTGGGTACATGAGTTGGTTACATGAATATATATGTACGCATTGTATATGCCTATTCGATGAAATTTTTTGTTCTTTTTTTCTATATTTTTATTTTTCGTTTATTTGTAATACGATATTATTTTTTTCGCGGCAATGTTTCGAATACATTCGACACTGGTATTAAACTCTGCTTCATAGTCACGTATTAAATAAAATTTGTGCGAATCGTGATACCCTCGTTGCATATTACAGACATGGTAATATATTCAAACTCGTTCCTTGTATGTAGTTAAACAACGTTCGCTAGAAACTCGCTAGGAAATGCACACGTATGTAACCAGAGATATCGTATTGCGAAAAATCGAAAACGTTCGCGTCATACGGGAACGAGATCTTTGATCTTTTTGTAAAATATCGAAATATAGTAAAAAAAAGGGGGGGGGGCTATGAATACGTACTAAGAGTTTATTTCCCTTGATATTTCAGTACGTGTTGTACGTTTGCATAGAGATTTGATATGAAATCGCGTATACCTATCAGTTTCCATATCCCATTAAAGAATGAGTTAGGTTCATTAATCCGCCTGAACTCAACGCGAAGGACTATCAAAACTTTTCCATAATTTCGCTAATGCTCGTCAAACTTGTTGGCAGATTGGCGAACGGCAAGTGGGTAGCCAGTCTCGTTTCCAGTGCAGAGTAACCAGTAAGATTCAATCTGCATAATGGAGAAAGCTCGACGAGACAATGTTTGCTCGAGTTTCCACGTTCGTTCGGATTGGTCGGGCAGACTAGCGACGGAATGAAAGAGCTTGTTAATGGGTTCATTTCGATTCGATCATCGCCTTATCTTTCTATCTCGTTGCCCATTCCACCTCCGTAGTCGTATTCGTTCGGCATTTCTCCGGCCCCCCCTCCCTTATTCCACTCCCGTTCCGGACCCACCTACCGAGAGCCACCCCCTATTCAGTCCACCCGACTAACCAGCCACCCTTCGATGCCACCCACTCGTCCAACCAACCTACAGTCACCCTCCGAAGCATTTCTGTCGATCGAATAGAAGAGGAAAACTTTCCTGGACGATCCTTTCAGCACTTTTCTATAAATGGCAGCGAAAGCCTTCGTTAAAGACATTTTTAATCAGGAGCGAACGAGCCCGGCTCGAAGGAAATGCTGATCTTTCCATTTCGACGAAGGTAACATCTCTTTCGTTCTGACCTTATTATTTTTTTTTCTTCGTCTTCGTTTCCACATCCCCGGAAATAGGGGAGAGGATACGCCTGTGAATCTCGAAGTAGATAGACTTTATAGCAGATGCAGTTCTAATGAGCTGCAGTATTTTCATCTGAAGTCCCTCAGTGATATTGATTGCTTATAGATGTATTATAATAATGGTACGGAAGATTGCCAGTGCTTACCTTCTTGAAGTATCCGCCATGAAGTCTCATGTGACCATTGAGCGCCGGGATATTTTTGAATTTCCGATGGCACAAATTGCACTCGACCGGTTTGGGTTCGGTCTGGGCTTTGGTCGAGGCGCCGCCACCAGGGGACGACGAATTCCCTGGGGACGGACTGCCCTTTCCAGCGTTACCGCTTCCGGGTGAACTCGCCGGCTGTTGCTGTTGCTGCTGTTGCTGCTGCTGCTGCTGAGCTTGCTGTTGAGCTTGTTGCTGTTGTTGCTGAAACAGAAACGGAGAAAAGCGTTCGATAAATCCTGTATATTCTATACGTGCACGACACGCTATTTCACTTGAACTTCATCCCGATTGAGTCGATAGTTTCAACGAAACAAACCAACTATAACCAACTAGTTAGTACTAACCTACCGAACAACCATCCCGAATCGAGTAACCAAGTGAACCAAAAGTCAAGAAAGCAGGACATTTCCCGAAACCTGTGACTCCTCCAATTAACTTCGGACGCGTCGTAGCAAGGTATCCAAAAGGCAGACGTAATTAAATTAAGTTCTGTCAAGGACTTTGTCGTCCAAGGGCAGCACGATGGTCGTGTCAGCAAAAAAAAAAGAAGGAAGAAAAACAAGAGAGGAAGAGAAAAAGTCCTTGAGCAAAGTAACCAACGAATTTCTCGAAGTAAAATTTAACTACGTGCGAGTACCTTCTCTGTATATAGCAACACAGCCGTGGGCTACGGGAAGAAAAAAAATTGAAGAATTTGTCGCCTGGCAAGATGAAGTTTTAACTAATTTATTATCCGTAGCTATTTTATCGCTTTGATATAGTACTTCGAATCGCTAATAAGAGATACTTGTGGATGGTAGAATGGCACGTCGCGTCTCGTCTTCATCTCGTCAAAGAGAAGTCGAAGTACGTGATGTCTTCCGTCTTCGTTCCAACCAGTTTATCCTTATTTCCCAATCTCTCTCGAAGTACGACTTCTGGCACTTTGCATGTCTCTGTCTCTTCTCATCGCAACTTCGTTTAACGTAGAAGACAGTGGTATGAAGACGGTAGAAAGAGACAGTGAGAAAGGGGAATGAGGGGGTTGAGGGGAACGCCCTCACTAATATTCCACCGTCCCAACATTCCAAGAAATTACCCACTCTTGAAACTCGAGCGTAACAACGGACGACAATAATATTGCGATGCCGAACTGTTGAATTCCAAGACGAGTCCTCGTACGTAGCTGCTTTCATTCTTACGTTGTGCGAGGAGCGCAAGAATTTCATGAAACTGCTAACTACAGATCGAGAATGGCGACGGCGTGCTTGACATTGTAATTCTCATTCTATAATGGACGCACGTAGCTGGAGCTGCCGTGAAACATAAATAAATTCAGGTAAGGCACAGTAGTTTCATAATTGGACGTACCTGTGCCGGAGCTCATGTGGACTATATAAAATTATTAACCAGTAATCCGATTCGTATCTAAAACCTCTATTTGGACACAACGTAATCAATGATCTCGCGTAGAATAAATAGGTTCAAATCGATGCTAATTTTTCGACTTGGATTGACATGTGGGTCCAATACTCGCGACCCTTTCTAAAAAAGTGATCTGTGATCTCCTCTCTCCTCTCTCTATCTCTCCCTTTGTTTGTATATACCTTTTGACTTCGCTCTTCGCTCTCTTCCTCATTTGTAAGAACTTAAGACTACACGAAGTTCGAAGACTGTTTGAGTAAAGTTTCCTGCCTGGAAGGAGCTTGGCTAATTTTGGGAACTCGTGATCGCGCGGCATCCGCACGAGAGAGCGAAGATATATAGAAAGAGCAGGAGAGAGTTGCCAAGAGTAAACGAGGTCGCTTTCAACGCTCACTCCTAGATTCTCTTACGCTAGCCGATTCTCGTTATCAGGTCGGTTGGAACGTGGAGTACCTATCTCATATACCTACTTCCAAAGTGTATAATCTCAAGGATTCACGAATTCCTTTTCACTAACTACTACAATTTCTATGAGTACAGCCATCATTCGCAAAGTGCATATACTGTTTATATCTAATAGCATAGATATGCACGTATGGAACAAGACATTCCTCCCCGTAGCTAAATGACATTCAAGATGGTAAACATAGAATTCGCGAATTATTTACGCATACGAATTTACGCATTGAAAAGGGTACAACGTAGTTTGGAGTTACGTAACTGTTAGTCAACTGAGGAAGTATAAGGGGTTGTTGCTACCCCTTTATGGTAAGTTCAAGGAATACGATATGATCAGGAGTGAGGGTACCTGTATATACATACAATATAAATATATATAATAATAATAATAAACCGATTTATTCGATCTGTGGTTAAGGTCCCGTAAACCGGAATACAGAAACTGACCACGAAGAGGTACAGAATAAATATAAGCAAAGATAAGGATAAGGAAAAACCGAGCTAGCAGTAAATAGTAGATAATAGAGCGGCATATAACAATGATAGATAGTAAAGATAGATAGATAATAATATAAGATAGATAGAATATAAAAACATAGCGAGAGACGGTCAGTCGTAAGATTAAGTAGGGCATAACATTACACGTCTTACATATATCAGGAACCAAATAATTAATATTGTTTAAAAAGGGTAATTCGCAGGACTTGTTCACTTGGGCATTGGCAGTTATGAGGACACTCGGAGTTTGTCAGGATTGGGCCTGGTAGTATCTTGACGCGTAAGGTATACTGTCAGGAGCATAAAGCGGCACTCACACTGTATTTTTCAAAAAATTTTTCATGCCAGACACTCGGAGTTGTCATGGGCTAAGACATGGTTTCGTTAGGTTAGATTAGGTTAGAACTTCAATGACACATGTCTCAAGGTTTAGTTTTTTTTTAGAAAAAAAAAACACATCGGCTTGCCGTGTGAGTGACACACATCCTCGTATGTACCCTTTGATAAGTATATATACATGTATATGTATATAGCTCCGTATCTGACTCGTGAGACATTAGTTTTACAGGATGAAAGTCTTAGTAGAGAGATCCGGTGTATTTCAACGATGATGTTACGTTGAGCTCGCAAATTTCGCGCACGTGGAAACACGCCCTGCCACGTCAAGTACGCCCTGGGCAAAATGGCGAGCAGTCAAGGTATACGGTTTACCAAAAGGGTTGGCGAGAGCTATATATACGTAGGAAGGGTTATTACTACTGGCTTCCACGGTGAGCTGGTATCTCGGTTGGTTCTGGCATGTATGATTAAATTAGAACAATGCCAACTTAACTCGGCATCCTGTCCGTTCAGTTTACCACTTACTTGCTATAGGTACCTACGTGAGTAGTTTAGGAACTCGTTGAGTCCTACTCGGCTTACGCGGGTAGTTTTATAGTTTTTGAGTTAGTATACCCTGTGTACTGAACATGGACAGAAGTAAGTATAGGCAGATATAAGTGCAGATTGTGGATGTTCATATAAATTTTTCTACCTCGTGTCTACTTTTTTCATCTTAGTTCTATAGCAATGACATTCTGAATTCATTACATAACCTATAAACGTATAAGGGTTGTATTTAACAGGAACGAATAATTAGTCGTTTAATTTTATACAGCAAGATGGAATTATTGTTCATTTAAAATGATCTAATAATATATCAATATCTGACAGTGTATTCTGGGGCGACCTTTCATTTTCGTTAAGTGAATAAATTTTCGTAATCATTGGGAGGGTCGATGAATGGCGCCGAGAGACCATTAATCGAACGGGTACAATGCTAGAGATTAAAATGGATAATATATACAAATCATAAAGGAGGTAAGTATTTCACTTTCTTGTAACTTCGGCTACCGCCAAGCTATCTCCTATCGATTTACCGAGGCGTGTATAATCCGCGGGCAATCTATTAAAATTTTCTCTGGATTTTGTCAACCGGCAAAAGCGGCGTCGTCGTCGAGGCGAATTCAGAGACTTCTGGAAAACTTGCCAGCCGTCGTTGCACTTTATATAAAAGTTCATATTAATTTTTCAACTTCCAACTGGGTCTCGTTAAAGTCGGTTTGAAAAAGGTTGCTGTGTATACTATACTTATACTATTATATATACATATATATGTCCGCTTAGTAAATATAGGTATATCGCAGTATAGTTTTGAAAATAAAAATAGAATACAATAAAGCGAAGACTAAAAAAAATGAAGAGAATACAATTAGTACGGAGAGGAATCGAAAACTGAAAAAAAAGAGAAAGTAAAGGCAAACAATAGAGATAAAATTCAGATAGAAAAACAAAGTTTTCGTACCAAACGATTGTTATGGTTATTACATTTCTTTAGTCTTCAACTTCTGCCGTGCACTAACAGCGTTTCTTTCTAGCATCCCAAACCATAATTTTTCGACGAAAATGATCGCGAACAAGGAACTAAAATGATTTCAAGATGAAAGAAAAAGAAAGAAAATACCACGCTCCCTCTCAGTAGATGTAGAGTCACATAATTACCCGAAGTTGAGAAAGCACTTTATGCTCGGCTGCCTTTTTCAGTCTTTCCCCTAAATTTAATCGGACCCCGCTGTTACCTAAGGGGGCGCTAGTGCTGCGGCATTGGTAATGATGTCATAACAACCCTGAAGCGGATTTACCTACGGGTACGTCGCCGCGAAATCCAAAGGGCAGAACCGTATGGGGCGACGCGACACGGGATTGTAGTGGACTGATATGGAATTACGTACGCGTGCTTTCCGCGTCCTTCAGGACGCGCCAAAGACAACGTAGATAGCCTACGTAAGCAACGTAGGCAACCAACATACGTGTGCTGTATAGGCAGTAATTGCATTTCGTGCCGCGTCGCTCGCCGGCCGGCCTTTCTCCTTTGTAACATCAGAGTAGCAAGTGTACATAGACAAATTTCGGAGTACCCGACGTTAATCTTTCACGGGATGAGTTATCCCAAGAGAAAACAGTATTTTCATACAGTGTGAGAATGGAGTTTTTCTACTGGAATAATTAAATTCTCTATATATTCCTTCGCCTTTTGTAACACCTCGCGTGCTTGATGGATATGAGTTTTTTTGTTAGTTTTTTTTCACGGCCGTCGACGTGTCTCGCCGAGAAGACTTGAAAAAACTTAGAGTGTCGAGGAGCACCAATGAGATTACGGACAAGGTGCGTGGAGCACGAGGTATGCAGTGATGAACATCTTGTCTTTAGGACGTTGGATAACCCCCGTGAGGTTTCTACACGAACAGCCTGCAAAAGGCGACGGCTAGCATGCAGCTAAGGTAAAGGAGGAATGTTCTTAAAGGTAAATGAGATAAAAAGGTAAGAAGGAAGAAAAGGGGCAAGAGGCATAGAGTGGGATGGAGCGACGAGGAGGTAAAGGAAAAAAAGAGGGTGGTGCAGGAGGGATGGTTTATCGATTTTTAACCTTATGGTCGACGGCTGCCAATAAATGTGAGGGTGGAGCTATTTTTAAGAAACTAAACGACTTTTTCGTTTCTCCGAGACTTCCGTGTGCCGTTCTGGTATACATATATACGCCGAAGAGTTTCGCGGAACGTTTCTGCGAGAACAAAAAACCCAGGACGAAGTTATCGGGGGTCTAGAGAGACGAACTTGTTCTGACGAATGAAGGAAGGAGGACTTCGGAATGCCAGACGTGACAAGGGATGTCCCTTTGCGCATGTGGAATGTGGATGGGAATGGATCTGGTGACTCTAGAGAATGAGATGGATAGAGAGAGAGAGAGAGAGAGAGAGAGAGAGAGAGAGAGAGAGAGAGGGAGAGAGACAGAGAGAGAGGGACAGATGACAAAATAAAGGGAAGAATTGAAAGGAGAAGTTAACGAGAATCGAAGTTCCCGTTTGATGGCTGGAGGGAGCCTCTATTAATTTCTCTGTTGGTTCCGTCGGAAATATGGTTTTGTCTTCCATCACGAATACTAAAGTGTACCAGGATATCTATATAGTAACCTGTGCTATAGATACGTCGAGACATATAGAAATAGTATAGGATGTACAGAAGGGGCCGAGGCTGCTACGATCGGTAATGGAAACAGAATGGGATAATTCTGCGCGCCGCGGACGGACGCGGTAATTGCGAATAATTGCATTGTCTTCGAGTCGTTCGCTCGTGTCCCTCTGGCTTCCACTCGTCGGGCGAGTTCCCTGAATTGCTTTGGGACGAATTGAGAGCTGCCTGCTGGAAACTCTCGTATACCAACCGACCGATGACGAAATCTCGCTAAAGCTTCGCCTCTCAATGTACACAGAGAGTTTCGTACTGCGGCTACGTCGAGGATGCTGGTGTATTAGTGAATATGAGATAGACACAACTAGGAAGGGTCAGAGAGGAAGAGAGAAATAGAGGGAGGACTGTACCATAGTCGGTTGGATGGATAGGTATATACATATAGTATACGAGAATCGATCGTAGATTCAAGTACTATTGAATGCAGGTGGGATCGGCAAGGGAAGCGTAATCTTGACGAATCTCGTTAGCGGTTGCGTCTGGTCCATGTAAGGGATGGCTTAGAAAAGAAATATATATATACGATTGATGCGTGGAGCGCGTATAATGCACGTTAAGAGAGGTTTTGAAGGTAGGGGCGGGAGATGGCAAAGAAGGAGAGAGGAATATAAGGGGAAATAATCTTAAAAGATCGAATGGGAAGAAACGGGTATATAGGAAGGATATGTTATATACAGGTTAGGTGTACCGAAAAAATTTTTACGAGGTTACCGCTCGTAAAGCTGGGTTATTTTCAATCTATAAACATTTCTCGTCTTTCCAAAGAAATAAATAGAAATTATATAGAGGATCCCGTAGCATATAGCTTCGACTTGTACGACGGTCGATGTTTGCGCCTTTACCGAATAACACGTATGTGCGTCAGGTCGATGGTAATTTTTCATTGAACTACTGATTCAAAAATATATTCATCGTCTTTTATAACCCAAACGCACTTTGTCTTTATCCTTATTTAACTTACCCTCGAGAAACTTCAGTCAACTGTTTCAACGAAAATACACCTTACGTAACAAAGGGCTGACGAAGCAGGTCTATATGTGTTCCCAACCGATTATTGACAATTCACCGACTCAACTTAACTCTCTTCAATCATTTACAAAGAGTTCCATCCCGTTGGAGAAGTTCACCACCCTTCACTTTCCACTCGTACAAGTCGCACCGAGTTCCGAGGGAGTTTTGTACGACAGATGTTATCTACTAGATATCCCCTTAGGTTAGTAGTCTGATAAGGCGATGGCTAAGCATGGTATGGTTGGGTTGGTAGTACTGCATGTACTACTACCTAGTCCTTCTTAAGCATCAAGTACTTCAGGTCTGTGTGTAGTATACATAGTCGACTCGAGCAAAGTGCCAAAGTAAAATCTAAGCTACGACGTCAAGTTACAAGACGCGTTAACGCGTTTACAGCGCAGCCTCCTGTTTCACAAGGGAAACCCACATTATCGTAAAGTAGCTGCGCGGCGAAACATTTTAATTTCATCGTTGTTACCCTTTTTCGTGGTCCTGCTAGCTTCCGACGTATACCCTGCTCGTATACAGATAACGTTAACGAAACCCTGGAGTGACGCTCTGTACGGTACTGCGGACTTGTTCTGGGCTAGGCTTACGTCTTTACTGATTACTCAACGGGACAGGCGAACCTCGCGGGCTTTGAGATAAGAGATGCTACGGAAGCCAAGTAGACAAACTGTCGCAGCAATGACAATTGTACTAATTGCACGGCTGCGTAACCTCTCCCTCTCCTCTCTCTCTCGCTCTCTCTCTCTCTTTCACCCTCAGAACCAACGTTATCCCTTATTCATCGAGTTAGAGTGACTCCTGAGGGACAATATTACGCGCCTACGTCAAAGACAGAGACGTTTGTGCTCTCCAACTTTCTCGTCAAGAACCAAGGACTATTGGGAAGTAACGTTAAGACAATTTTCACGGTAACGAGTTTCGACGTTTTCAAAACTTCCCGAACAGGAAGTCGCGTCAAATTCTTCATGGTTGCGAGAGGAAGGACGTTGAGAGGGATCGTTCGGAGAAAAAGGAATCCCTTGCAGGTATAGAGCTTAAAGGGGAATCCTCACGGACGACAGTATTGAACGAAACGACGAGTGGCAAATCGTAAAAAATAAAATTTGAAAAATTCAGTTACGACGATTTATCGAGATAACAATGGCTATTGATGTTTTCCTTGTACCGTGGAAACAAACCATGATTTCTCATTTCCGCATCTCGACGGCTTCTGGCTCGTGTCTGTTTATTGACTGAGAAAACAGAAAGGTTGGATAAATGACACAGCGGATACTCAATAGATGAGTTTAAAAAAAGATATCGAGTAGACGGTCGTGTCTGAGATGATACAGTTGTGAGGAAATTTTGACAATCAATTTTCTCGTGGCTGATATCATCTCTGAATTAATTATTTCATTAGCCAGGATCATTTTCACCAATTCCCTAATTTTACGTACATTTCCTATGGCTATGCTTAACGTCAATATTAGAAAATCAAGGTAGTAACAGAATTTAATGGCCACATTAGCCGCAGAAGGTGCAGCTTAATTCACCGCAAGAGACTGCCCCTATACCTTCCTTCCCATGCCAATACGAAAATGCCGAAACACCAAAAGTTTTCACGGTCGCTATACCCAATTTACAATCGCTATTCCGGGAGTCTCGTTGCAAGTTTCCATCTCACGTTTCCTATTGAAGCGTGTCGTCCTGTTAGAACTGCCATTTAGAGCTCCCGTGGTAGCAATAAACGTAGCATAGGCCACGGCCGCTGTACGTCATTTGGTGCTACTCGCGAGCGAACTAGGAAAGTAAAGAAACATTTGCCGAAGGTACAACGATCCGTACAGAAAGATACTAGAAATATTTTATATACGTAAATATCAATACACCGTATATATTAGATCCTCCGTAATCGTCATCGCCAATCGGTAGAGCTGATTCGATAATGAAATTCGAAATCATTTGCTCGTAAGCAGTTCTCGTTACTGGTCGGGGAACAAGAGTGTAAAATCAACGAACAGTCCATTGAAATACCGTGGGGTAGAATGAGTTGTGCTCCGGGCGTGATGATTAGCCTCGTAAAAATGCAAAATTCACGGTGGCGTTAACAAGCGGGATTTTACCGCGTCATCGGCTTGGCTATATATAGATATATAATATAATGTTCATATACATACATATATGTATGTATTTATATATATGCTATATAAAAACGAACAAATCCACGTTCGTTTATACCCTTCGCCAGTGGTGGGTACTATTCCCAGTAGCTCAGCTAACACATAAATTCCTCGAGCACATGGCGCCGAGCTTATGAACAATAACCCCATACCACCTGGCCGTTAGGTGAGCCTCCCGCTCAGTAATTACAGCCACCCATAAACATTCCGCTCACAGCTCAATCTCGTCGAAGATAACGCGGCTGTACGTGAGCAGAAGGTAACCACTGCGACAACCTCGGGAACAGCTGCCCCAACGTCCACGAGGATAAACTGCATAGTCCTCAAAGAAAACAATCCTTGGCGAGGAGGTTCGAGCTTTGCCAGTCCTGAGAAGCCGTTTGGCAAGACTTTGGAATTCAGAGTGGGTATACATATACATATATAGACTTGGAGCTCCTAACAGACCCTTTAATACATAGAGAACGAAATACTTCTATAGGTACACCATAGGTTACGTCAATAGTATAGGAATTAAATAATACCTGAATTTCCTCGTTCGATCTTTTAGAACTTATTTAATTTTTTTTTGCAAAGTGCACGTGATCATTTGCATATCGACTCCGGGAAAATCCTGGTTCTGCTCTGTGTCGAACGTGAAATAATCTATTGGATGCTACGAGTGAATTTCCAATGACGTCGATGTTGAATGACTTTTTTCTTCTTTCTTTGGTACAGCTGAGTAATCCAGAAAAAGATGAGTATTTGGTTAAAGTTCCTATAAATAATTTTATTCAGTAGCTCAAAATGATCGCACGGAATCAAACGCGTCTTCAGTTGGACTTGCTCGTGAAGTGTATAATCCATTTAGCGTAATGGTTTTGCACAGATATTACAGATACATGATTATTATGTGTAGAACTTTATAGTTTCGCGTAGAAAAGGAACAGATTTCTACAAAGGGTTGGGTAATTAGATACATGTGTTTCCGGTCTACATTAATCGAGGGAACCGATGACCTCGCCGAGGAGCTCGAGAGAGTGCAAAAAGGACTGCGTGCCGTTTTGGTTGGCATTGGAAAATAAATTCGACGGGACGCGGACGATGGTGAACGGAATTCGTGGGTTGGCAATTACTTTTCTTTTTTATAGGAAGCAATCGATGCGCCTGAAACGAAAGACGTGAAATGCTTTCTTCGTCTCTCTCGCACTCTCTCTCGCTCCGGGAGCAACAGGAAGAGAAGGGGAACCCAGACGCCATCGCTCGTACCAACCTTCCACTATTAGAGAAACGGCAGGCAGACGTCATTGTTCCAGGGGAACCCTTTTGTTAGTGAACGAATTACTATTGCTATTTAGACCCTCCTTTCATTTGCATCGACCCTCCGTACTGTTCTGCCCTCTACTGGTCCTATCATATTCTACCCTACCTAAAGCCTGACCCTTTCTTCATTTATTCATTTCTTCCTTCCTTCCTTCCTTCCTTTCTGCCCTATCATTAACATACAGCTATAAAGATAGCAGACACATCTTATCTGTAGATCGGACGAGGATAATACGATTGTCGTTAATTCAATTACTATCAGATGGCAAAATAAAAATGTTTGAATAAGGCAAATAAAAAATTTTACAACGAGGCGAATTTCTTTTTAAATAAATGAAAATTATGTAAAATAACGTTTTCCTCTATTTATGTTTCTGTAAGTGAAATTATTCGGCGACGAATAGGAGTGAAAAGAGTAACACAGGTAGGGACGTCAGGGGTAACATGAGTAATAAAAGAGAAACAACAAAAAAACGCGAATCACGAAAAAGACGATCAAGCATACCTATACTACCATCCATAAAACTCGGATTCGGTTGAGATCGACTTTGGCGTGGCTCCATTTATGATAGAACGTTCGTCCCGAGAGTATGCCCCGTGGAAGCATAATTTGGCGTACGTAACACATAACTCCCCGTATCTATCTGTCAGATAAGGTACGCCATATTCGGACTGGATGGAGGTAGAAGCATGGTAGTAATAGGAGGGTGGAACGGTACTCGAGGGGTGGTACCAGGGTGGTACGTGTGGTTGAGTTTCAGGTTGCGGATTCTACGAGCGTACACGATAACCGCTATAAAATCGTACGAACACGTACGACCGTTCTAGTTTGATTAATTTCGCGAGTTAACTCACGGGACGATCGGATAAGAATTGTTGCTCGATCAATTTCCGGGGTGATCACTTACGCAGCCAATCGGAAGCATCCCCAGTGCCTATAGAAAGGTACGTATTATAGGCGTACAAAGAAGATAAGAATCGAGCGTATGAAAAGGGATGAAAAAAAAATTAATCCATTGTTATCCATCGAACGAAAGAATTATTATCGAACTAGAACGACGCCGGGCGTCGTAATTCTCTGCCACTTGCAGAAGGGTTACCTGAAGGGAGAGGCGATAAAGATAGTCCGGCGAATGATGCTGCTGTGGATGATGGGGATGATGATGATGATGATGGGGGTGGTACCATCCATGATTGTATCCATCCATGTCACTCTGACGTTACACACAGCTTTATCACAGGAAACGTATCACTGCTTGGTACGCGACGAGCAACGTATTCGTTCCGGTAAACATATCAATCACCTGCCAATAATGCACGGCGGACGTCGTTCTCTTCTCGAATGGTTATGCTTCTCGCTATTCGCCTTTTCAGCATATTATTCTTCACGAAACCGTGGTTCGCGCTGGAATGATTATCGGCGGTGTTTTGTTGCTGTTGCTTTTGGTATTAGCGACTCTCTCTTTTTTCTATTGAGTTTACGCCATAGGACGGATAACGAGGGAATTTTCAAAACCGACAGACTGGTAATTAAACTTGGTTAATTTTTCAGGTGAATGGGTTTTGTATCGCGTTTGAAACATTGCATGGTTTTATGGCGAAACAGGGAGAGGGATTGAAAGAGAAATGAGGGGAATATCAAGTGGGAGAGGGAATGGGAGGAACGAGAGGGAAAATTGTTAGGTCGCGGTACGCGTTGTAATTATATTAAAAGTTTTGGTACGAGAGCCGCTCGATTTTTCACGATTAACCGGGAGGATTTTTACATACATAAAATATTCTCTGCGTCGTTAATGCGACTAATGGAATAATTTCGCTTAATTATACGGGGCTCTTTACTTTTTTATTTTCTACCTCTATACTATGGATATTCGGATTTCTGGTATGTCCAGTGTACTTATACGAATATATCCGTATGTACCGTGTATGTTCACATATATGTATCGAGAAAATATTCCTTGCTTTTTCAATATTATGTACTGCCCGTTTGAAAGAGGTTTTCAACATCCGGAACGAAATTTTGTAATTCGAAAAGTATTGAGTAAATATTCGAATGGTTGAACACTTTTGATATTCAATATTTGCCTAGAAAAAAAACTATGATATTTATATCGTATCGATATCCAATGGAGAAACGATTGATGAAAAGGTGACAAGTATCCTCATTATATTTAGTCCATGTGAAATATTACATCGTAGGAAAAAAAACACAAGTGTTCAATTTTCTCAACACACTCAGCAGCGGTATATTTAAGCCTTAAGCCTGATCAAGCACAGTTCACTGTTCGTAGTTGTTTGATTGCAATTTATAAAAAAAAAAGCCTATTTGATTTTTTGTCGAGTGTTCGTTAGCACTTTCACACGAAACCTAATATCGTATTGCACAAGATGATGAGCGTACGGCGACTAACTTGCATTGAATTCTTTGGAATCGCGTCGACCGCGTCTTATCCCCACTCTTATTCAATTCTACATCAGCATCCCTTAGATTTCCGGACCGGTCGGACTCTTTGAATCGGTTCCTGGGGGGTCGCGGGAATGATGCTGGACGAGCTTCGTAAAGGGGTAACGCGCGATGGTTTTACTAAAGGGGGAAAATCTTGCGCGCCAAAACTGCCAGGACCTTGGTTTGAGGTATTACCTATACAGGATACCTACTTCCGTAGGGTGCGTATGCTACGGAATTCTATAGCTTTGTATTCTATTTAATTCGCGCTGGTCTTTAACCACGCAGAGAGAGCGGATAATGGCAGAAGTCGATTTATTAGATTCCAATTATACCCTTAATAAAGGGATCAACCCTTCGTTTCCTTTTCCGGCGAGGGATTTTGGAAAAAAGAAATAATAAATGAAAGGAAGGGTGAGATATTTAATTTTTTTCAATGACACGTGAGTTTTGCACCCTTGGCGTGTTGCCAGGATTCGGAAGAAAGCCAAGAGGGTAGAAGAAAAGCGCAATTGCCTTGGGGTGGATTCTAGAAAAGTTCATTTTACTGGGTGCTACGTCGTCGTAGGTCCTTGGAGGTCTTGCAAATCGGTTGGGGTAATCGCGTATCTTGGGGATGAACGAGGAAAGGTCGCGAAACCCAAATAACTCGATGAGCGGAGTCAAATATCAGGATTCTCGGGTGAGCTTTGGACTATCCCAAAATCAACCCTTATCCGAGTACTTATCCGACGAGGTTTCCCCCTCTACCCAAAACCTACGTCCGATTCGTAGACTCGGATATAAACAGGTTAGACCAGGGTGGTCGATCCGTTTGCCCCCCATGGACTCTCCCGAGGGGGCTGCCGCACCCCTATCTCATCCTAACCTCTTCCACTAGTTCAAAGGGGTAAATCTAATAATACTCAACCTCCAACACCCTTCCAAGTACCCGTAATACGGTGACAAGTGTTGTATTCACTAGAAAAAAAAAAGAATTAAATTTGCCTGCTTTTCATCCAATTTCTATAGAAACTATCCTTAAGCTCAGTACGCCTTCTTAATATTCGGGAAAAAAAGAAACATTACCAGCGTTAACCATAGGAATAAATTTTTCGAAATGGCAGCTACAAAAAATTCCTCGACACATTGTTAAATCAACTTACTGAATAAAAACTTACTGAAAAAAAACCGTTACGGCTATTTCGGAAGCAATTTTTACCCCCACGTATACGCTTTGACTTTTACGACAGAAGTTTAAAGCCACATAACTCTACGAATGAAATGCCCGTTTCACAGTCACCAACCAATGGATGCACCGACACCCTATAGTCACGAGCCAATATTTTTAATTGGTCGGTCTCCACTAACCGGAAGAGGTCACCACACTGTCATTAGCGAGTCTCCCGGGCGCGTCGCACTTTGCATTATTTTGCACTCGTCGATTTTTCCACGAGCTAATTGGAGCCAGCGCATCGGTTGAGTATCGAAGCTTCACTCTGCCACGAGATTCTGGAGGTTACAAGGTGCATTGTGGTTTCCAAAAACCGCAATGGGATAGCCGCGTTTGCGACGCATTCGCATGTGGTTACCACAACGGTCCTTAATACTTACAGCAATATTGTGAAAATTTTACTTAAAAAAAAAAAATAATAATAATTAATGAAGAAAATCCTGCCGATTAGAATATCCAATTTATTTTGACAGACCCCAAAGCCAATATGTTTTCAAGCATCAAGAGGGGATGATACAATGCAAGAAACAAAATGGCTGCATTCACGGAATGAGACTGGATAGTTTGTATATCAGGGTCGTCCCTTTGGCGACGAGGGAAATTGCAGTTGGGTTCGTAACGAGTTCATAAATCGTCCTCTGGAAATAGGTTGGATTTTTTTTCGATCCTTCATTCGTGCCTCCGCTTTTTATCTAACCAATCTCCTGTTAATCCAGTTTTGAATAAATATGAATCTCCCACTTTGCCTCTCTGACCCTATATGGCATAGATGCTTTTATATACATATATATATAAGCATGTATCTCATAGATATATACGTATGCATATAGTCAGCGGT
Organism: Trachelus troglodyta; assembly: GCA_030142635.1. Classification (NCBI taxonomy): domain Eukaryota; kingdom Metazoa; phylum Arthropoda; class Insecta; order Hymenoptera; family Cephidae; genus Trachelus; species Trachelus troglodyta. Next base: position 16,736 of record JARQTJ010000750.1, read on the forward strand.
TATCCATGCATATACAGATGCGGAGAACTCGACGCGATGGCGGTATTTTGCAATTCCATCGGCCCTGCGGAATTCCTTCGTGGAAAGATAACTCGGTAATTTACGATACGTTTTATTGCGCTCCGTAATTTAGACCAATGCGAATTCGAGACAACAAAAATATTGAATTATCCTGTAGCAGTCCGGTTTTCCTACCGTGCCTACGTTTATATAGCTACTATATCTATACATATACATATATATATATATATTTATATGTAACATGTATATACATATACATACACATATACCTCTATCACCCACGTCTCCTTCTCGCGCTCATAACTCACGTTATCGGAAAAGCCACTCCGTGACTCTTGGAAAACATCCCCCGTGCGAATACTAACTGAATTAAGTTCTTACGTGAGACTGCTTCTCGTGGGATAGAGGTCGAGGGGCGGCGCACCCCTTTAGGAAAACCCATGATACATCTAAAGAGCCGTGCAAGAGACTTGATGAATATATCGCAGACCAAGAATCTCGGTAAATTTTCGTTTTCCAAACATGACGAATTGGACTTTTCATTTGTCTGGTTGTGACGAGTCATAAATAAAAGTTATAAAGTTTAAAGACTTAAAAAATATTTTCGAAAAATTTATATGCCTTGAAAATACCAAGTAGCCAACAAATACTCAAATTATTTAGCCAAGAGACTATCCAACGCCACATGGTATATTTAACGTCAGTATCCGCGCCTCGTGTATCATTAAAACAGGTACTACTATAATATTCTCTACTCGGTATTCGCCGTAGCCCCAAAGCCGCTTAATGTTCCCGAAGCTTGAGAATTACAAAATTCGCGGTGCTTCTATTCGTTATTGAATAGATGGATCTTGCTGTGGCGAATTCTGGAATATCTATATATACACACATATACATACATGCCGTGGAAAATGAAGCTACAGCTTATATAGACGAGGTGCTATTCCCGCTTTCACATAGTGTATATAGATATATGGAATACTCTTGAAAGTGAATACACCAGTATCGAATTGCGAGTGGCGCAGGTAGTATAATGTAGTTCAAAGACTATGAACGAGATGCAGAGAACGTAGCGAGTGAATGAGTTAAAAGAAGCACGTGCTGGAGTATGAGACAGAGAGAGAGAGCGAGAGAGAGAGAGAGAGAGAGAGAGAGAGAGGGGGGAAGGGGGGAGGGGGGGATATCTGAAAGAAAAGATTGTTGAAACTAAAATCTAATATTATTTTCGTCCATGAATAAAAGGTGGATCCTTTTATAGTTATCTAACCACGCTCTAATATCAGGGTGTTACATAATTAACCAGCATAATAGTTAGGAAGCTGTCGAAAAGTTTATATGCAGAGCAGCATGTGCGAGGCGTATTTTGCGAGTTTACGACTTCAGTATCTGGTTGATATTGATTGGTGAATCTAAGTGAAACGTGACGCTAGCCATTGAAGTTTGCAATAGGGCCGATTATGGTATATGCATAATATGAATATTGAGACACTGTATATATCGTGGTTCTGATGGATATACAATTTTTTGTAATGGCTGAAGGATATCGCGCATGTAGTAGGGGAATTTATCAAAGTACTCCGTACTCGGCGGCTACCCTATGTATTTGAGTGGAGTAGTAAAGTGCAGCGTGGTAGAAGAGCATATATAAGGGATGAGAATCTATCGAGGGACTTGCCAAGTATTTTCCAATTACGTCTTGTGTTAACAATCATCCTGTGTGTGCTTAGAGTCTAGCGAATAATCAATGTCGAATTGGATGCTGTATACACATAGGGATGAAGTATTAGGGCGTGAGATTACCATCAGATTTTCGACGCCCACGTACGACGATATGAGGATAAATGCGTGGGAAGGGGAGGCATCGCGACGCCTTGGAAAAAATATGTACAGCATTTATGTTGAATGCAGATATATATGAAGACGCAGTTATATATTTCTCTTTCTTCTGACGGAGCTGGAAAAAAATAGGAACGTTGTGGCAGAGCAAAGGGAGCGGAAGGTTGGAAATTAAATGACGTAGGATTCGAATTGACGAGGGTTGGGGGAATTTTGATATGTTTTGTAAATTGGGATGACGGAGTGCATGGAAAGAAAAAGTCCATTTGGAGGAATATGGATTGGGATGTGGGGTTGAATTCGCTTGCGGGGGATGGAGGAGATCGTTGACGCTTTTTGATTTAAATCCAAATTGCGGACGGATAAAAGTTACGGAATGTACGTGTATGATGTGCAGCTGGCGTTAAAAAATCCGGATGCTCGTTGTAACCCCTTTAACAGCTAGAAACGGGAGCAACGGTTTCCATGACCTAGAGAGCAGAGGACATTTGCATTTTTCTCGTTTAAATCCCTCGAGGACAACGGCGAGTCAGGAAGCACGGTGTCCCTTTAAAATATCTCGAAAAGCTCCAACGTACAACGATCGAAAAACATTGACGGACGCAGCTGCCAGGCCGTATAAAATGGTAAATTCAAAGCCACGAGTGCCGACCGATTTCTCGGGTAGGTACGAGAAGAGGAGGAAGAGGATGACGAAGAAGAAGATGACGTCACGCCTAACGTACGTTGATCTAGTACCTGATTGGTCGAAAGCTCAGAACGTTTTTACGGTGAATACACAAAGCCGCCGTTCATTGGTTCCCAGAAATAAAGAAGCGATCGCGAACATCCCTTGCTGGGGGTCTCACCACTGGGGGTCAACTGTACCCCAGAGAAAGGGTAGAAATTCTTCAATCCACTTGGAAGGGTGGCCATAGTGGTTCGGTGACTTTACTGTGAGAAGATACGTTGTGGACATACACGTGCCTACATCCGGGACCTGTTTGCGCCCCCTGCGAAGGGTAGGTTCGGTACTCCTTACTCCCTCGGACATACATACGTACGCATACTACCTCGATCTAACCCCTGCGAATCACCCTGAGGACGATACGTGACAGTGTTGCTAATGGGTTATTTAAACGAAAATTTCAATATTTTTTTTTTCGTTAAAAATTAAGGTCTGCACTTTCAACCCCTATTTTTTTTCTCGCTCGTACAAGTCATACCCCATGTCCACGGATTCTTCCGCGAAATAGTAACTGCCGATATAACGCTAGCGAGATAAAATGTAAAAAAATATTAGCCGCAGGTCTGCTGGAATTTAACAGCGACAAAGTTTTGTCCCGTTTACGGCGCAAGACGAGTCAGGTTGTACGGTTGTATGTTTGCGCGATAATGGAACAGGCAACAGATGCGAGAACGGTGTAGCAGTTTCGCGATGAAACTATCGCATCGTATAAGGGGGCTCTGACTGCTCTGTATCCGACGACATAAACGTACGACAGTGCAAACGACTGTGACCAGCCCCATTTCAGTTGGTAAAGTGTTCGCAAGTCGTAACGGCGGCCCAGTAATTCTTATTGCTCGTGTCGCCTTCTCACTGTATTCATACGAAATTGTGTATCGTATACGAGAATGCCATACACGATGCTCACGGAAGAATCACGGATCGTTTCGCGAGTCTTTTCAGCAGGTAGAACATCCCTTTACTAACAATCCACTGCGGCAAGATCGGTTATAGAAGGATTAGGTGACCTAACCTCAACGGTAAGGAATGATCGTATGTATGCATGATTGTCCAGCGAGAAACGATCCATTCGGTGTACTGTAAGGGCTTTGCAGGGTCGTAACGTTTATTTTATTTACGGGATTACATATATACGGTGGATATACCGTGTGGATACGTACATCCTGGAAAATGGAGGACTTTGTTCTGGCGAGTGCTGCAAGCTTCTATACATATTAATGCGATCGAGCGATAGCGCTGGCTGTGTACTATGTTCTCGCGTACCTTTTATCCCGACGTTCGGCAGGGGATGCGCCACCAATTTATTCGCTGGAAACCGATGTACTTGCAAACAGCCTAATTTCAAATATCGAACTTATTGTTAAGGGTAGTATTCAGGGAAGTGTATCTATTTAATGGCAATTTAATATATAAATTTGTTACTTGGTCTTAAAGTGTCGGTATCGACGTAGGACGACTACAGGGTTGGCAGGTGCAGAATTTTCGATTTCTTTAGCGGGATCGTCTCACGCGGAGCGTACGTTTGGCCAATGGCAATGGAATATTCTGCAAAAGAATTATCGGCTGCTTGATAAAGCACATGGGATGTGGGTAGGATCAAGCTTCGATAGGTTGTCAAAGCCAGAGCACGAATCCTGTAACCTAACCAATTACCGCGGTTCCTGGGAGTACTTTGCGGTTTCAAGAAGTTTCTCCGGAGCCCATGGCTTCACGTAGCAAAGATCTCATACATATTAATGGCGTATGGATCGATTTTCACGCCCTCCGACCAACCCCTCCGTAGGTCTGTTTAGGGACATCGACGTTTTGGTGCATAAGCTCTCCGCCATTCACCCCCCAGCGGTTATTATGCCATTAACGTAATGAAGTTAGCTATAGAATGGCAAGGGGTCTAGAACTCGGGAAGGTGGACCACACCGAGTAGTATCTGGTTCTAGAGAGACAGAGAGAATGAGAAGAGAGGGAGGGGTAAATATACGTATAATACATGGAGAGCAAGGAATGATAAGGGATTAAGAACGAGAAGGGGTTGGAAAGAGTGTGAAAAGGGAGAATTTACTGGAGTATGTACATAAATCTATAGAGAGAAGGATACCTGATGAGAAATAGATAAAAGGCTGGTTAAATATCACCAAGTGAATTTTTACGTGTACTTATAATCTTTAATTAATACCATCAGATATATCGCATGGCTCCATTCCGCAAGCTCACGTGTGTATATAACCTCGTAAAGGTATACGTTTCTGTATGGTCATATATGTAAAGGTTACTCCGGGGGTACGAAATTTCCCTCTTGAACCTACAGATAGAGCTTGGGAATATCGGGGAAATTACGTAACAAAGTAGAGAGAGCGCTTGTCCCGTAACCTGACCTAACGCAATTTAATCCAGTTGCTTCGCGAAATGGCACTTAAGAGAAACGTTAGGCCGCGCTATATCCCAGTGCTCGCACACGTATGGATATAGCGATACATATACTAGTATTATGCGCGAGCTTGTGAAATTTGCGAAAATTTTGTCAAACGACGCGGAATAGGAAGGAATGAAGTGAGTTTATCTCCATGATGCTTCCTAATGATCATCTAGGTATTAATATTTGTATAAGAGTGCATAAGCATGAGTTGCTTGTATTATCTGTTGGAACGGCGTCTCTACGTCATTCTACTTTTCTTAACTTTTTCATTCGTAAAGGCCTTTCCGATCTGCGTTTCTGATCACAAGGACTTTCGTCCTCGCCGGAAGAGGCTGAAATTATTAGACCTAGATGCGTCGAAGCGTTAGTCAATTTGCTTAAAGGGATTTCTATACGACTCTCCCATCCAGCTCCTATCTATTTATCTCTGTTCCACGCTCTCTGTTTACCTATCGCTCTCTCTCTTTCGCACTCAATCTCGTTTCTTCTTCCTTTCCCCTATCCTATATCCCGCGCGGAACTAAGTCCTGCAGAGATGAAACCCGCTGTGAACACTGAATGAAACGACAGAGCATCGACGCGTCATCTCTCATCGCATCCTACGTCCGTTATGAGAAAGGCGTGCAATTAGCGAATCGGGCAATCTCATCAGCCTGTTTCATAATCCCACGTAAAGCGTGATCTGAATTACGGAGCTGTGGCGCGATGGCGGAATACTTCGTCCCTCGTGAACGCCTCGACAGCTGGATTCGAAATAGCATCGAAACCGGTCTTGTTCCTGGTACTAGTATCTCGTCTGTCGCTTTCATGAGAGTGTGTCGAGCGACATGACAATGCTATGCCGTTCGAATTTATCACTGAATTTTTGGTTGACATTTTTTTTTGAGAATGTTTTCATACTATTCTTAGATTCGCGAACGAATTTTTTGAAAATTAATCAGTTAATGTTGGGGATAATGTTTGTAACTATGTACCGTGCTGGATAGATATATCTCTCTGGAGAGAGAGAACTGATTGGAAGGAAAGGGAAAATTAATCAAAATTAATGAAAGCCAAGGACCCTATATATTGATATAGGTATAGTGATATCATATGGTATAATACTAGTATAGTAGTACTGTACTCTGGTGCAACTGTACTGTTACTGAAATGGGCTGTGTTGGACTCTAAATATTTAATCTGGTTTACTAAAAATTTTACGAGAACGGACATACAAGATTTGTACATACTACACGATAATTATACTTCAAAACTACCCACAGTATTTTGCTATTTCTTCAAGATTCAGAAAACATATACGTCATTGAATCACTTCTAAGCATTATATCTTAAAATAAATCGATAAGAATTTTCCTAATCCGATGTTGTCACCCTAACTATACTAGATCGTGCGTCCATAAAAGTGCCTGAATGATAAAACTTACAAACTTAAATGAAATTACGAATAACGTTAATTATATAATTTTATGAATAAAACAAAATATTATTATTATCATCAAAATCGCTCACCGATCCATGATTCCATACTTTCGGCTTGGGACTGGCTCTAGCATTCGCATTAGGTCCAGCAGCTGATGTCGCGTTGGCACTAGGAGATGTGCTGGACTTGGTCGCTGGTTTTGCGTTCTTCGTTTGCGTCGCGACGGCGGCCGCAGGCGTCGCCGCGTGCTGCTGTGAGGTTGCTTGCTGCTGCGTCTGCTGCATAATCTGCTGAATCAGTTCCAATTGCTGTTTCGTGAGGCCATCATTGCTGGCACCAGGGGACGTTGCGCTCTGTAACAATAATGAACAAGACGTCATGATTTCACAAGAATTAACGTGCCTCTCGCTATTTCTCTTGTTGAAATTCAAAGAGCATCGCCCATCACGATGAGAGACAGACTTTCGTAATTCCTGAAAACCCGTCATTAACCCATCCTAGCGCACTGCCCTTTCCCGTCTATCTATATATCCCACCTATATCCTCCATCCGCTGGCTTCGCGATAATGAGCGTAACTGCTATGTAATCGCTTTTACAGCAATTCCGCCCGGGTGCCTTAATCAGGTTTTCTCTTTGAACCATCCCGCAGGCGCCGCTCGTCGACGTCCACGAACACGAATCGTTTTACCAAAGTCGTGAAACTTTTCTTGGATCAGCGAGAAATCATTCTTTTTCCTCTATATATACTTTAACTAGAAGAGCCTATAGGATAAGGATCTGAAGAACTGCAAAGACAGCGGGTTTCACGTGCTGGAAATTGCTGGACTAGAATAAGGGGAAATAGCGAAGAAGGGGAGAGAGAAAAAGTAACGAAGTGGAATTATGGGAAAGAAAAAACTTTTTGCAGAATCAACTAGTGCAATTCCTCTCACCCTTTATTCATGTTTTCTCGTTCCCCTCATTTTCTTCGTTTTAATGACGGAACCTACTGAATACGTAAACTGACGTTTAATGCTTATATTTGATAGTATATACCGTCGCCACCTTTCTAACTCGATATTCATGATACGGCAGCGGCAACGAAAGTGATGCGCTTCCACGGTTATCACCGTTAAAGGTACAGCATTAAACAACAGCTGTCGTAAAGGTGAATCGGTAAAACAGGGAATTACACTTCCGTGTATAGCTACACATTATAGTATAATATAGCATGCAGCGTATGACTAGGTATAACATGCAATATTATATACATATGTGGCATATACCATATAGTTACGTGCATATATCCTACATTCGCGTTAATCTACCTTCTTGTAGCGACCATAGGGGTAAATACAAAGTGAATAAGGAGTAGGAATAATGAAATACCTACACCGTGTACATTTTTTTCAACACCATCTCAACCCTGATTGGAGTGCACCACTCCGTAAGACATGTCTTATGCAATTATCATTGTAAACAAAGATATATGAAAAATGCACGCACGGTCGTCAATGTTTGTATCCAAATATTCAGATGCGAAATGTTGAACCAATCGGATTGAAATTTATAATTAAAATTAATCTCGGGATGTTAATACGAAAGCATGATAATAAAACAAATAATTATATCATAAAACGATATGAAAATGGGTTTCATATATTTATATACATATCGTTATTATCGGTTAGCAATTATCTCGATAACAAAAAAGTATATTCGTCGGCCCTGTACGGTAGTATATATAAACTCGTGGATTGAACAGACAATTAAAATTGGATTTGTTAATTACTACTGGGAATGCAGTGCAGAGTCCGCGCCAATCCACCTCATACCTTATTAAACCTTCATTTCGTAATTCCCATGGTGCCATTTGTCATCGACCTGACAACTCAAGGCTCAAAACGATTTTGTATTATATTTCTGATATCCGGATATTCGCAAAAAAATGCATATATCGTAAATGTCGCGTGCTTATGCTTACGTACACTGTCGTCGAAAAGTTTCTGGACAAGGGTTTAAATTGGGAAAAATGAAAGTAAAACCTATAAAATTCGTCTTTAATCTTGAATGATCCAGCATTTGAGTCCACTGAAGTCTCCTCTTTCTATTTCCGCGCCGTAGAATCTATTTCTTATTGGAAACTCTGTCCCAAAGGTCTTCTCTATACAAGGGATTCTTAGCATCAGTTAACACTAAACGTACCATCGACCAGTCGTTTGACCGTTTTAATGCCAAAAATACATTTATGAAAAATTGTCGATATGTTCAGTGTTAATGATATCTGTTTTTCATGAGCTTCATTGAATCGCGTTTGGATTTCCGATGCAGTAAGTTTCCTATTCATTTTGGATATTATTACCTATTAGTAATAATATCCAAAATAATAATATCTAAATAATCTATAATATATAAATAAAATAATAATATCAAAATAATAATAAAGTAATAATATCCGGCCCTCTGCTTTGGAAATGACTCAAGGTCTTCCACTGCATGTTTTATCTTTATCAGAGTTTATTCTTCAGAAGAGACTTTTAGCATCTCCCACAACAGCAGACCGCGATATTTTCATTTTTTGGCAACATAACGTAGGCGGGGGGGGGGATTAAAGTTTTTCTATAGACAAATCGTGAGCATGATTTAATCGAATGCCGCTCGAGAAAGACTGGCGAAAAAAGGTTTGAGTACAGTTTGTAGGACTTGTTCGGAAACTTTTCGAAGGCAGTGTACATATAGATATATGCTACCACGCAATATATTGATCATATGTACTCGCCCTATCACGCAACTTTCAGTCGTCATTATGTTCAAAAAGATACACTATGTATATTAATGTCCTATTAGGGATATATGCATATGTATACGTATAATATCTATTCGCCATGATGCCAACCCTCGAAAAGCTAAACCCATATGTGCTTCTCAACTTTTGAATTCTGGAAACCTTATCTCTCTATCATTGGAAATTCTTCTATTTTTTATTCTTTTTTACGAAACACTTCGATGTTCTGCTCCAGCCATTTTTTACCCCTCGAAAGAACTGTGGTATATGTTTTACTTTGCTTCTTATTTTTTCACTTGTTCTTCCATATCCGACTACATAGCTCTCATAGTCACCAGTCACCCCGGTTCACTCTGTCTTTTTCGTATGGTAACGCTTTCATTATTCATGCCGTCTCTTTATTACCCACGGAGTCATGCTCGGTGAAAACGTCGTCACCCTATATATAAGACTTTACCAAGAAATACCCTGTCGTCAAATATAATAAGAAATCTTAAATCGTCTTTTTAAATATCAAACGGAATAAATGATGGACACGTGAAAAACCATAAGGTATAATGGATTCTCGTTTAGTGTAGATTTTTCAAGACGCAGGGAAACACTTTTTAAACTGTCATGGGAGTAGACTTTCATGATAATCGGACCGCGTGAGAAATCTTTGGTAAGGATGTTTATTATACACGCGATCATTTCCATGATTCCGTCGTTTAGTTTCCCTTCGAATTTACTGCATTTACGACGACTTCTCGCCCCATTTATGATGATCGTTTGGGCGTTCTTAAGCGGATGACAGTTAAGAATTTTATTTTCGTCGGAATACGACGCGACGTTATTCGCCTTCTCGAAGAGACAATACAATGGCAAATTTAACGTGATAGACGAACAATAAATGTATAACGTAAATGTATATCTCCGCAATGGTGAATTTGATTTATTTAAAAAATAAAGACGTACTATAAATTATCATTAAGAGATCTCATTAACCGATCGACGAAAATAGGGTTAGATTCTTTTGTCGCGTTTCTCAACGACAATATCGCAGAGTTGAATTCGAAAATTTTGGACTTGGTTCGACGAATTAAATTAGATCGCGAGATGATATCATTGTGAACCGTGTCACGAGTAGCGGGAATAATAGGATTTTCAATATTGCCGAGAGAAAGATTCCGCTTCGGATGCGATACTTTGATAAAGTTTAATTGGATATCTTTTCCGGATAGTTGACACTAAGTAGCAAGTATCTAAATGAGAGACTGATTATCTGATTAAAAAATTATGTAACATTATCGATATCAAAATGAGACTTCCGACTGTTATACCGTGCAACAGTGCGACGAAATCGACTTCAGTTGCAAAGCAGAACCATTTGATCTCGCCAAGAGAAAAATTAAGAGAAAGCTTCTAAGAGAAATTTTCCAAAGAAAGCTGCCCCCCCAATAAGCGAAACAGTGATTTAATGAGAGGATATAGCTTGGGCGTGAAACGGTCAGGAAGGAAGAAATAGGAGGAAGGGTACGCGGGGGTAAGGTCGGAAAGGGGGAACTTTCGTTGGGTCTTGAATTTTCACGTAGATCCGTGACGCGGTGCTGCGTTCTGGAATTAAATTAATTAAGCTAGATTATCCGGACGGATGTAAAAACTTCAATGCGCCGCGTGGGCAACGAACTTTCTCTTTAGAGCCTTCGGGGGCTTGAACCTTCCGCAATCCCACCCTTCTCGTTCTAACCTTTTAGAGGGTTCTTAGACTTTTAATTCACTTAGGTGTACCGTGCGCACCCAAGGTCCGTCGTTGGCTTATTATAGGCAAGCCAGATGTTAAGATCTCCCTCTGCTCACATATTTTCTCGGGGCGCGTCAATTTTCATTTCAAACTTTCGCCACGGTTGTCCTCCATTCCCTTCCTTCTAACCATCTCTTCGTCATCCCACCACCCTCTACTGTACTTTATACATATATTTCTTACGTGCTTCTTCTATCTCTCTCTCGCTCGCTCTGCCTGCCTCCCTGATGGTTTTCCTCCTCGACTGTTATAAGAAGCTCTTCGTTTAGAGCTGACGCACTTCACAATAACTTTTCCCCTCCTGTTTTTCTTTTTTCATGAAAATCAAACCTTAAGGGACATACACAACGTCCTTTACTACGGTACTCTGGAAACGCTGCTTCTGAATTATTTTATTATTACGAGCGACGCTTACTAGAATTATCTGATACAGTTGAGTCTTCGTTTACTATGAAATAGAGTCAAACGTTTCGCGAAAGTTCGTAAGTGGATGTCTGTATTATCTTCAACCTGTGAACGAGGATTAAGGTAAAAATGGCATGGTACCTTCGAAAGATTGGTAGTTAGGTTCGCAAAGGTTAGGACGAATATTGAGCAGGTGTCGGTCGGCAGTAAGGCTTAGCGCTCGATAAAGATTTCCAAAGAGCCGCCAAGGCCGGGGTGTTTTGTGAGGGCGGCTTAAGTTAGGCACCCTGAGCTTTGGAGATAAGGCTGTCTTAGTTGCTCTTTTAAGATCCCAAGGAGAAGGAGGACAGGAAAAGATGACATGGAAGATGACAACCGTTCTCGGAAGACGCTCTCCTTTGGGTTTAGACAGGCCTAAAATGCCTAAATTAGAACGTCAGGCGTATCGCGAATGGGTAGATGGTCGACGTCCACGAAAATATCGGTAAGGAAGATTTAATGTTATCTCATAAGCTTAACGAGCCAGCCACTGTTGCTCCGATTAATTTTAATCTTTAAAGAGATACCTTTTAGCGATATAGTTAATAGGACCTACATATACATAAATTATAGTAACCGTTTTTCTGGAATCTTCCAATGTCGAGAATACGCGTTGATCGACCTCAGGGAGACGAATCGAGTCTAAGAACAATTAACTCTGTAATTATCGTCATTCTTGAAAGAATCGCACAGAAAACGTGAAACTATGGATTTCAATTCCGCATAACGTAAAGTTATTTTCGTTCTACAAAAATTCTCTTCAATCCGCGAGCATCGAAGCAAATAAAAGCAAATTGAAATATACGTATATAGGTATAGCGTACCAATGGTAGAGCTATATATAATGGATGCTGAATATATAAGTCTCCACTGTATGTACATAGACATGTACACGCATATACAGACTCATAGGCTATATAACCATCCTCACCAATTTCGAGTTATGCCGTACGCGAATTATTTCAAAAATTGAGTTATTCTAGCAATAGGGTGTGTCGTGAACAATGGAACGTCCAATTTCAGCAATTTTCTGCTAGCAATGCGAAACGGTATATTTTTCTAGTTTTCCGTATGAATGCCTCGGTACCACCCTTGTTTTTATCAAAAGAATTCACTGAAGTCACGTGAAAAATTTTTCTGGGCTTTGACGTGTACTATTTTCATTAGTGAAACTTCAGTTGGTTCCACGTGATTATTTGACTTTGTCGCGAAACGTCATATCCGGTTAACGAACTCTTACATATATATATAATAAAGTATATATACACATACACACACACGTGTAGAGGACTTATATCGGATTTTACAATGTACACCAGGACTCCCACTAGGGCGTTTACTATAATCACGAGGAAGGTATCTCGACATACCCGGAACAAACAATATATAAGTAGGAAGGCAGCGAAATTCTTTTCTGAGGGTACTATATAAAGTAAACAATATAGCGGGACTGCTCTGTGTGTTCGCCGGCTACTCAATTTGCCACTGTGTGCGAGTGCTCTGTGTATCGACTCTCGACGTTCGGTAGACCGTTTTTCATCAAAATTTTATAAGATAGCTTAGGTCCTAGAGGAAAGGTTCGACGGTATCGAAGAATCGTTGAATTTCTGTTCGGGATAGATATACATATATGTATTAGTATTTTTCCTACGACAATTTCCGTCGTTCAGTATCACGTGTCTGGTAAAAACATTCCGAATACGCTTAATTTTGATTATATTTTATAAATTGTATAGATTATACGACCTAACTTTAGTGATGATTATTTAGATTTCAGGGCGAACGTCCCATCGTATTTACCCTTGTTTCGCATCGTTGATTCTGACTGCTCGTTATCCGTGGTATTAGAAAATTCGTCGTATCGTTATACTATATACATATTGAAAAGAAGCTGTAAAAGATTCCACCCCTCACAGATGCGTATCTCCCCTATCCACAACCCAAGCCTATCTACATAAGAGAGCGTGACTTCATTCGCACTACCCAGTCGGTAATCTCCACAGAAATTCTCAACGTCGTCGACTTTGCGAATTTTCCCATAAAGTATTGGAGGATAACCGCACGAAATAACTCACGCGAGTCGATACCTACGAAACATAAGAAATTGAGAGTCCCGTATAACATGTAAGTGATCGAGATAACGATGGAGACTGAAGGACCGAAGAACGGGCGATTTAAATATGTATTTGCCCTAACGTAAAACCATAGTGTGCTTTTATATCGAGTGTCGAGTGCATGTAAGCATATTGTGAATCGAGCTTTATATATTATATATACACACATATATTCAGAACCATAACACATGCCAGGCATCGAAAACGACGTGTCACGGAGTGTCATCTCTGCCGGACGATATTCTATAATTTATAGTCAGCAATTCTGCTATTTCGTTATAGTTTACAGCACGAGTTCTCTCCATCGGAGCTATCTCACCCCGTACGTTATGCAGTTCTCGCTGCGCCAGGGATATACGTATAGGTGAATTTCAAAAAGCTCTCCAGCCCGCACGGCCGCGTGTTTTATGCACGTGCATGCGCTGCAATGGTTGCACAATTCGTTCGCTGGCGCGTTAGTTCGTTCGTTCTCCGCCAGGTGGCAGCGGTGTTGACGACATTGGCTACCCGTAGTTACGGCACGTGGGAGGAAGCAGGAGAGAGGCATCCTTCATGCAACGCACGTTATACTGGACCGTTTTATACGTCTAGCTATTCGTGCCGGCCAACCAGGTCGAGCTAGGTATACTGAGATTTCGATCTCTAATTAGCTGTATATCAAATGAACGCGTTCAGCTGAATCCACAGGCATGAACTATGAACGGTGCATCCTGGTGGGGATATACCGATGTGCGTTCGTGGCCTCCACCAGCAGCAACGGCACCTACTGGGTGTACCTACCACACCATTATCAAGACTACTGATATCAGACTGCTACCACTACCAGTGCTATCACTACCCACGTCGTTATACCGTCCTATCGATATATATATACACACACACGCAGCCTCCTGTATGCTCGGTCTGGTTCTGACTTTGATTTGTAACTCGCGCACGCTGCAATCAACGACAGACGGACGAGCGGACAGACCGACAGATGGACTGATACCTGACCAGGGAACAGAGATCTCGTTCGATGATTAATGATCTTGCTTCTAATGCGTCTCTTTTGTCTCGATGCTTTGCATTCTGTCAATTCTCGTTGTTGCATTTGTATTGTGCATCAATCATTTGGGCCAAGGTTCGCATGGCTAATAGGGATTGGTATACGATTGACGTATGGGAATTATATTAATTATTGGTTGTATTACGTTCATCCGCCTTTTGTACTTGTAGCCAACTACATGGAAGAATGGATGAAAATAATTGAGAAAATTGTTCTGGATATTTGCATCTGCGAGATTGTGTATTGTTCCTTTATGATAGAAATGACAGTTCTGTTAAGTACGTAGTATACGTGGGGGTTCATATGCCCTAGTCTCGATGATTTTAACGGTTAACGGAATTTTCTTTTTTCTTTCTTTCCATGATGCAGCATCTTTCATTCGCATGCATGAATGCATCTAACGATGCTACAGAAGGCTCGTATTCTGTGATAAAAAAGCTTAGTCTGTCAGATCGGCCAGCTAGAAGAGCTTAGGATAGTCATATGCTCGATGTATCCATCTTTAGAGGATAGCATGTCGATAACGGATCTGGGTCAGTGCGGAATGCATTTAGTAGATTTATTGAATAGATTAGCCGTCGATGGACGATGGTTCGAATTGGTAGTCTGCGTATGCAAAAAAATTACAATGCATAGAAAAAAATTATATAGAACAATGATAACTTGTTTTATCGTTTTTAAAATTCATTTTTAAAATTCTGCATGGTTCCCAACGTAGAGCAATGAACTCGCGCGTGTACATATTTACATACACGTAATCTGCTATGCGAATTCTTTTTAGCTCTCTTGATTCCCGAAAAAAAAAACGTACAAAAAATAAATGGTTGGAAAATAAAGTGAAAAAAAGGAGTAAACACTCGATTCAGCTCTAAAAAAGATTCCAGCAAGCATTAGGCATCGCGAGTTCAGTTTCACGAATCCGCGTCGAATGTGCTGCCGGGGCACAATACGTATAATAGAAATATAAGAAGCAAAATGACTCTTTTCTTCGAGTTTTTTTCGCGAACCTATATTATTACATCCCGCACGGTGTATTCTGTTTTTAATTAATGGATTTAACATGCTCGCCGGTCCGTAGCGAAATTAAAAATGCAAACCGTGACGAGCGGCACTCCGCAGCGAAATTATTCTTTATCAGCGCTCTAACTGGCCGGGATCCCCAATTGCAAGGAATTTAGTCGATACGGAATAAAGGCCAATTTGAATGAGTCTGTATCCTAAGTACCGTATAGAATTTGCATACGTGTAATATCATGGCATAGTGGTGGACAAAGTTAAACTCCTCTACCCCCACCGATAACCTGCTGTTTGAATTTCAATGTTCGCTCATCCAATTTAACCCTTAGAGAGCCGGAGGACAATAATTTGTCATTAAATCAGCTCAGTATTTTCACTGTTATCCATTAGTCATACCTACAATTTTTTGCCATAAAATCGACAAGTGCTCGTCAGGAAAATACGCCAGCCGTCTAAGGCTCAATAATAAACAAACAAAAAAAAGCTAGCCAAGTCAGAAAAATGTATTCATCGTCTCAATATATGTATACATATATATCCTAAATCGATACGAATTACGTCGAGAGAACTTTAACGGATTCGTTTTGTCTCTCTGTCATCAATCAGGATTCGTGAGAGTTCATCTTACGGTGCCGGAGGTTGCACAGGGTGAGGATACCGAAGGGGGAGGATAGGAGGTAGGGGGGTTAGAAATTGCAAGTGTATCGAATTTAGTGCACGTTCAAGTGCGAGACACCGCCACTGTATTGCACCACCCTACAACACCCGTGAACCATCTAATGGGGTGAAACGGTCGCGGATCGAGTACTGCAGCAGTAACTCGGGAAGCGAGTTTATTTTCGGTCGTTCGGTTTGCTCTTCTGGAAATGGCAAGAGAGAAAGAGAGAGAGAGAGAGATAGAGAGAGAGATAGAGGGTAGGATTGAGGGGCGGGAGTGGCTGGTTACGAAATAAAAGAAAGAATGACGATACTCTCTACATGAGACACGTACATATACGAGCGTCGTGTCGACTGCGTGACGACAGCCGAAAACGAACGGTTTCAGCTTTGTTCGAGACGTAACTCGGCCGCGCGATGCCAGCGCCATCTACAAAGATCATTCGAGAATAATCTCGAAACACTTTATTCTTTCGACCTTAAGACGATCCTAACGAGGAATACCGTTGGAGTGGGAATATACAGTTCAGGGATCAGGGTTTCCCTTAACGAAGAATAACAGCACTCCCGAATACCCTTCGACTATTTTCCTCTGGAACTTGCCAATGTCGATCTTTATGCTTCTTCTAGGCTTTCCTGACTCCCTTTTTCTTCTTTATTGTTAATACCATGGAAGACGTTGCCAGACGTAAGTATTTCTTAAGGACAAAGTCAATACGCATGGAATTTAAGGCAAGGAGTTATCGATATTCGTAAACGAGACAATACCAAAGTATACTTTTTACAGTGTAGTAACTTTGTTAAAGTCCCTTAGATATGTAGGATACTAAAAAATAATATATGACGGCAACTTTCATCCATGGTTCTGTACTATGTTCTATATGCTACTACGGAGTTTCTCTCTCTTTCTTGCTCTGAATCCAAGTCTCTTAGAAGCCCAGTCTCCCCCTGGGTATCCATCAGGCAGTACAAGCAGCTTAGCTATTCCCAGAGGATCTCTGCGCAAGTAGTAGGTAATAGCAGTAAGAGGCGGCCGGGAGGGTCGAAGGAGCCTTGGAATAGGTAGGCGGTCGGGGAGCGAGCGAGTCAGTAATGCCCTTAGAGTTTATCATGGAAAAGAAACGCTTGACCATCCAAGTCATTGCTAATCGGATACACTTTCAGGAATTAGGATCAAACCATGGCAAAGCTCCTTCAATATACGTCAATTTACGTTCACCGCGGATTCCTTGACTGCTTTAAGTGTTGAATTGTCCGAGCATAGTCGAGTGCATCGGATCCACCACAGTCGGCGAACGTGAGTAGGGAATCAGCAGATTCGGTCAGCCAGCCAATTTCGATTGAAGTGCTAGCTTGTGCTGTTACCACTGTTGGATTATTAGCGGAAGGCTAATTAATTTCGCGCACTTCTAAGGACACTGAGGCTTTTATGTACTTGATACGAATATTTGACCTTGTGTGGCATATCGTATAACGTTTTCCACTAAGTCGTAATGAGAAAATTTATCACGCGTGGCTGATTACCAGCGGAGTGTGATTGGACAGCGGACTTATTACGAGGAATTAATCAGGGTGGAAAGTCGAGGGGTACAATTAGACTTCAAAGAAGTTGTTTCACTTTACTTTGACGGAGAGGCGGTAACTTGGGAACGACGTTTCAGGCGCGGACAGCGTACATATAAAGCGAATCTGTGTCAAAGAGGTGTGGAGGAAGGCCCGGGAGGGCGTGGAGCAGACAAAAAAAGATCGATAGACCGTTTTTTTTTATGAGCGTTATGCAATTTGATTATGAAAAAAAAGAAACTTTGTATCTAAAGGTAGTGTACGGGTAATGAGACTAGATTTACGAATTAGGATAATTTCGAATTTATTATTTTTTTTTACGGCTTTCATTAACGTCCCTGTTAATTTTTATACCTCCACCCCTCCCCCCTTCAATCCTCGTCCATCCCTCCGCGACGATTGACGCCTGTACGAATTCCCTGCTACATACAGAGAGATTAATTAGAACCGACGTCGGTGAGCTCTGTAAAGTTCGGCGTGACATTAATTTCTCGGTATCCTATCGCAATACCAATCTGATAAAGGGGTTGTTGGTGTTAATTTAAAAAGTTTTATAAGCTTTAAATTAAAACTCATATCACAAGGGTTGCTCCTCTCGTTTCCGTGGCGTCACGAACTCGTCGTTTCACATCTCGTGCCACGATTTTTTGCGATGACCCCGTTCCCATTAGTACGATAAGTATCTTTCCCTCATCATGGAGATTTTAAAGTTACATCAGCGAACGCACGTAGACACATACAATCTAAAATTAAGGCCATTCGGTATAGAACGGAATCACGTGGAAAGTTTGCACGAGCGCGAAGAGGGTCTTATCCCAACGAGTTAGTGGGAGTTAGGCAGAAGCTCCCCTCACCTCCCCGCTTTCCGTCCCTCCTCGCCCAACTAACTGGCTCAGCACCCACTTCCGTGAAAGATAACCCATCGAAGGGCAATTCGTGAGCGTAGATATTGGCCACGATCGGTGGCAATATCTCAGATTAATGATGTGTCGGGAACGCCGGCCCAGTTAGATAGGGACGCTTTTCTTTTTTCTCTTCTCCTTTATTCCCCCTTACCTCCTTCTTTCTGCGCCAAATGTCTCCTTCGCTCGGTTTCCCCTAACTGAACTGTGCCCGAGCGGAGCAGGGGGGTTGCTACCACCGTCGCCGCCGCTCTGCACGGTTCGATTCAGTTTGGTTAGGTTCGGAGTTGCCGAGTTTGCCAGAGTTCGTCGGTCAATTACGTGATTGCCTAATCGGACGCGTATGCTGCGCTGTTTTTCTTCCGAAGGAGCTGTAGCAGCTCGTACCCTAGTTCCCTTATTTCATCGACATGCCAGAGAGCTAGGTATTGTAACGTATATTCTTAACTCGACGCCGATAGCGTAAAACCGTGAACTAACCTACGACACCTTCGGCCGTTCACCCTTCGTTCGTGCATCCGCATGTCAGGCGGCGGCTAGTCAATTCTTGTTTCACCTGACGAGCCGGTGTGACCTGGGAGTTGAGGTGGAAAAGTCTCAACTCCGTCAAAACGAGAATTGTGACGGAATCTATCGGAAAAATGGTAGTTTAATGGATCCTGTTAATTTTTGGGAACGCGTAAAATCGAGAAATGCAACCGGAGGTGCTGATCTTTGAGGTGGCGTAAAATCAGCAAAGCGTTACGGATATGCACGGTCGTTCAGGCTGCTAGGTTGAGGTCGAGAGGGTCGGAGTAAGCGTCAGGTAAATAGCGCCGGAAACAGAGAGAAATTGATTGAGAAAGTAACGGAACGACGTAACCTCCTCGGGAGGAGTTCCTCCCTGGCGTTAACTGTATCAAAACTATATCTCCATCCGCTCTACAGCCCTTTGCCGCTCTCCAGTGAAGCGCCGATGTCTCACTCGGACCTCTGTCGGGCAACTTCGTACGTCGAGACCATGTCCCCACAGCAGATTCGAGCACCTCGATTTCAACTAAGCAATAACAAATTTTTCCGAGAGCCTTGGCGCAGCTGTACGAATCGATCCGAGAGCGCAGCTTCTGAGCAGAGTGGCGATTCGAAGGGAAACAGAAAGCGAGAACCTTATCTGAATGGGTAGCTGGAGTCGCCTTGTGGGTCAAAAAATCACGTACGTATGTCTCTGTGTATACATGGAGTTCGAAGGGGGTGAGAAAGCGCGCCAGATTAGACCAGCGACTAGATCTGAACTTGATCGAGGTTCAAAAGCGTATCGATGCAGTACAGATTTACTTAATAGAAAGATACTAGGGTTGCAATAGCTTTGAAGATGGTTCCAATGTATCACGTAACTCAAGAGTGAAGTTTACGTGTGTTCCGACAAGTTTCTCAATACGTTTAGAACGCTGAAACGAAACCTTAAGAAACAGCTAACTTCAATGGGAACTCAAAAACGCGAAACTGGTTCATTCCGCAGCGTGATTCTCTCACTCTTTGCTTTCATTTCCTGAAACTGCACGCTAAGTTGCTACCAGTAGTTACAGTATCCTCGACCTGGTTTTCGAGTAGCGATCTCGTTTCGTGATTCAACCCCTACCCAAATAGATATATAGGTATAGACGCACGCAACCCACACCCAGGTAACAGTTCAGGAGCGAACGTGCCGATTTATATTTTGGATCATTTTGAAAATTTGTCAAATCGAGGTCTTCTCGTTTTACATATGTATAGAAAGCAATGGAGTTTGCGTCAGGGGGTAGTTTTCGCCGTGTGCTGCTCCTACGAGGGATAGACGCCGTTTGATGTTCAATATTCGACCTTTTGCCACCTTCACACCCCAGCGTTTGTTACCGACTCAACGGGATTTGCCAATTCCCGCGAATTCACTGGCCCGCATACGCGATTCCCTCTTTCGCAAGCGTGTCGTCCCGTGGAAATTCGTATTCGTTGGCAAATTTGATCGGCGCTCGTCGTCGCTTAAGTCGACGTGACACCGATGGAAACTGTGTGCAGCCACCTCGTATACTCGGCGTCCTCGTCCCGGCGACTCACGATCTCTTTGACGCCAACTTTCTTGGTGCTCCCGACGAAATCATTTCCCGTTCAACGATCGCGCTAACGGGAACCTTTGTACGCAATGCTCTGTATAGATTGGGCACTTCTCGATTTTGAATTTCGAGAAGCGAGGTCGTCTGAAATTCAACAGGGAATTATATTTACCAGTTTACTCGAATCAGTAAGCAGATAGTAATGCAGTGAATCCGTTATAAAAAATACGAGAAGAGCCGAAACGTCGGGGGGACCCAATGCTACAGGGTTTGGAAGAGAAAAATTTATAGCGATATGGATAAACAATTAAATAATACGAGAAACGAAGCGTAATAAAGTTTGAACGAGATCGTGAAACCCTTACGAAATTTCCAGAAATACAGACAGCCAGGGAGAGACGGACTACTGGTCTTCTTCGTCCGAACTGGTTTTCGCTTCCTCGTGTCTCGTTCTCATTACGAAGTTCCTGGTCATCAAATTTTATTGGCTCCATTTCAGCCCGTTTTACTTCTAACTCAATATCGTAGATTCGTAGTCTCGATTTAACTACCCACCCTCCAGTGTAGACCCACCACGATGGCGCTACCCTCTGATTCACCCTCGATTTCCGCGACCCTCCAGCAGCCAGTATTTTGTCTCATCCTATCTCCGCTTTCTCTCGAATCCTATAGCCGCGCCCTTTTTCCTCCGTCGCATCTCCGTCTAATCACGTTCTCTTGTAGCGAGATGAAGACGGACAAGGAAACAGAGAGGAAATAACAAGACGAGAGAGCGAGAAAGAGAGAGACGGAGAAAACAGGACTTTGAAAGCGGCAATAATTCCGTGCTCTACGGTTGAGAACTAATTTCTCCCAGTTACGTATACGCTTCGTTCGCTTTCCTTCGCACTCTTTTATCGTGTCGACAGCAATGGGCGACGCCTCCGTCGACGTCGATCCGAAGGGACGAACTGCTGTAATCCTGACAGCAATGACTTTCAGAAGAACGTGAAAAAACAGCGAGTCCAAGTGGGTAAATTTTTTTCGTACCGGAAGTAACGGTTAGAGAGATACAAGAAACAAGTCGTAAGATCCAGGATAGAAATCAACCGTTCGACGAGAGTTCGAGGGTCGAGCGAAGTTATAAAACGAAAATTTTCTTATTTTCTTAAAAAAAACTCACCTTGTGCTGCTGAGTTTGCGTTGGCTCCGTAGCGAGCAGTTGCTTCAGGGCAGTGTGACCGTGGCCATTTTGCGTGCTCGTTGCTCCAGGTGTGCTTGGAGTGCTGGGATTACTACTTGGCGTGTTAGGCGTATGCGGCCCAGTAATGGGACTGCTGGGACTCACGCTCTCGTTAACTTTACTACCCGCGTGATGATTTTCCGTATGTCTCCGCAAGCTCCTAGCGTCACAGTACGATTTCCCGCAGCCCTCAGCCTTGCACTCGTAAGGCTTTTTGTTCCGATGTGTCAACATGTGACCATTCCTGCGGGACAGAATGAAATATATGAGAAATGCGTGAATCCGTAAATGTGGCCGCTATAGCGATTAACGTTCCGGACGAGGAACTACAGGGATGAACCCAACCGGAAGGAACGGGATGAAATGAAATTTGGCGATGGTTTTGCATTGGTCGTCTTGACTCTCTGTTTATTCGACGAGCGATTTGGCCGACACGAAAACCAACCATCCGGGACGAACGTCGTCGCCTTTGTCGGCCAACGTTCATATAAATTCAGCCCCTGGCTAACGGCGGTCACGTGAACGCACTGCGAACAATGCCAAGAGTTTACGAATTTGGCATGCACCAGCCCGTTGCAACCTTGTTCAGTGAACTCTGCGGAATCGCACGGAATCTATCTGTCTGTCCATCGGCAATCTATTCACTCAGGAAATCCTGATACAGTGAATTCCTCTCTATGCGTTCACAAATCCATTTAGATTCTTACTCCGCATGATTCCCGTCGTGGCTGATATACCGAGACTTTACAATAGCTATTCAAAATAAAAACGCACCCATCGTACGCGGATCGCCGTAAAATAAAACATCGTAGAAAGTGATTTCAGGATGAAATGAAATTTTTTTTTTCAAACTTCTCATTTCAATTTTACTCAGACCTTTCTTATTGGATAATAAATGAGAAATCTGGTACGGTATTATTTTTCAAATACTATACGGCACCTCTGCAAATTTACCAAAATGGCTGCATGATGCGTTAAAAAAAAAGAATTGACTCTTTCGCTGGAAAGCCATCGTTAAACGGAACATGGGGTTTCATCCAGTACAATATAGGATTGAATCTGAGTTTTAGCAACGATAAAAGCAGACTTATGAGTACGCGTGGTAAACTGCACAATAATAATATTGTCCTTCAGTAACAATCCGCAAGTTTGATGGTATTAAACGAGCTACGAAGCTACGTTCCAGTATGGCGATCTTGCTGCGACGGAGGTAGGACTCGGATATCGGTTCCAGTAAATTTTAACAACTCGCGACCAAAGAGTATTCTAGTCTGCCAATACGAACGATTTCCTACTCGCTCTCGAGTGAGTGAAAGCGAGACAGAATGAGAGTTAAAAAGACACATAGAAGGGGTAACAGAGAGGAGAGGAAGCGATACCGCTCGTTGCTCGTAAAGTTACTCTGCCGCCATCCGGAATGGGTTTAATTTGTAAAAGCTAATTTGCTGAACTTTTAACGTATCTACGTACCTCCCGAATTATGCTTCCGACTGGCCGGAAAGCGGAAAGGGACGCGAAGGTGAGTAAAGAAGTGAAGTAGAGAACGTGGGGAGGTGGAGCAGAAAAAGAAGTAGAAGACTGGCGATACCAGGTTCAGTAAAGCCTGAGAGGCAGTGCCCGCTGAGAGTTAAAATCACGTAGGGGTTGGTACTGCGAGTGAACGAGAGGAAGGGTTGGAGATTTAACTCGTACTAATTATCGACTAAGACTTTACACGAATCAACCCGAAGGAGATTCTCGGCGTGAGCTTGCTCTTGGTCGGAGCTTAAGAATTAAATTGTAACAAGCTAAATGCATGATGCACGATGATCACGATTAGGATTTGTTTGGTGATACTGGGTTACGGGATGTGAAAGAATGAGAAATAATTAATGAAAGTGGTTGAAAAAAGAGAAAGAGAGATACATCGGTGCATGAAGGAACCAGTACTTAAATACAATGGTGGGTAGTAGTCGGTAGTACGTGCCCTGGTGGTGGAAGCTCAAAGTCAACTTCTGCGAATGAGTCTTTAACGTCCTGCCACGTAGAATGACCATCGAAGTAGAATAGAATCTTGGGAAACGAGGAAAATCCGCGTGCACCACCAGCTTCGCGAGAAACGGTTCAATTTAATGGAGTCGTTTCGACAGACGGAAGGACAGCGAGCCAGTCTTGAAACGATTATTGCCATTACGAGCCTCTTACTTTTCACGATAGAAGAAGGAAAGGAGAGTTTCCCTCGTGGATGTAATAGTTCGAGGATGATAGTTTTCACGGGACTCTTACCGATCCACGGGGAGCACTTCTTAATGAGCCATTTCGAGGCGAGCAATTCAGGCTTTGAAAAGTTTCACAAGGAATCGACGCAATCTTTTTTTTTATGATACAAATTTTCTACACCAAAAAAGTTTATATCGTAATTGACGACGTGTCTTTGATTTTCAATGGGATACTAAGAGACAGAAGAAGAAACGACGTATGGCTCGAACGAGCTTGCCTGGATTCTCCGACTATGAGAAAAGACTAACGAAGACGGTTGTGCTCGGGATTTGGAGATCTGCCTTTGAAGAAAATACAACGACTCTAGCCGTCGAACCGAGCATCCAAGTCAGCCGTCTAGGCAACCAGCAAGAGAACCAACCTCTGCGCCGCTATTGATTCTCTTTTATTCCTTTTCCCATTCCCAGAAAGAATTGAATCCTTAGTCCCCATAGTACGCTTCCCTGAGCTCGCCACCTGCTATTCTCTCCAACTTCCATTCGTGTCTCGGGTCATTGTAAAGCCGAGCGACGCTAGCACGACCAACTTATCTCGCTCGAGTTTTCTCGAATTCCAATAACACTAAAACTTCTGGGTTTCCATATATTATTTTTCCTCTTCCTCCTTCCATTTCTTTATCGCAGGTTCATTTTTTTTTACTTTCGTTCTTCGTCCTTTTCAAAACTTCTAACCTATGTGCCCTTCGTCATTAAACGATGCACCAAGCCATGCTTTATACCATTACGTCTCGTACCATTTTTTTTATAGACCGTTTCAAAGCTAAACTCGATGCGTGCTGATTGTACGATACATACGATGGTGTAATGTCGAGATAATGAGGAGAGAGCACGTGAAGTGTGCGCATGCAAATAATGTTCAGTCCTTCAGGAAAAAAGTACAAAGCAAAGTGGCTGGGGCTTCGGCGTGCGTACATAAAAAAGGGGATCTATGAGTTTCTATACGGACGTGGATAAACGACCAAGGGAGGATTCAAGTGGATTGTTGTGGATACACGTATGAAAGAGACTTTTAATAATTTCGGAGATGGGGTTAACTCACAAGTGGTCCTGCCGCTTGAACGCCTTGCCGCACATCGTGCAGACGTACTTCCGTTCGTCGCTGTGCGTCAGCTTGTGCTTCGTGAGCGCCGACGCGTTGTTGAACACTTTGCCGCACACCTGCAAGTCAGAAAATTGCACGGAAATTAGGAACGAATCATGAATCCTGTCTGGTTTTTTTTTTAGAAATTCAGACATAACGTTTTCATTATGTAAACGGAATTCGGTCAGAATGTAAATCGAGCACCAGGATACGAGGCCTATGAATTCCCTCTGGCACCAATGATTTGCAACTCGATTTGTCAGAGGGCATTCGCAACCTGAAGTCCCAGGGTCGTCAATTAAATCGTCTGGCAATTTTCAATTAGCATGCATAGCTCTCGTGATTCCCGTAAGCATTTTACGACGATTAGAGAGTCAATGTTTATCACGAGCGAGGACGTCCGTATAGAAAAGCTATATTATATGAAAAATATATTTAAAAATATATAAATATATATGTCCAATATAAAAATATAATTCAACATATATAAAATCGTATACGATTCAATTAGCCGAGCAATTATTGTTCGTAATTATTATCGAAATCGCGCTACTGGTATTTTCATCGAAATAAATCCAGCTGGTGACAGTGTTTCTCGTTTACGTAGGAATTATAACAATAATCCACGTTGCGTAAATCTATGTTTTGTCGGTCTATCAAGTTTTTAGTATCGGAGCAGATACTGTAGCTACAGTGCCTACAGCACTTTACCTGTAAACGCATACGGTATGACTGACATTATGACAATGCTGTACCACTTTAATTTCATCATTCAAATTTCACTTGTATGATTGTCAAGAATTTCATATTATTCCATAAAGTCGAAGTATTACAAAGCGATGAATCCTCGAGTAATCACTCGGGCGACCGTAGTTTCAAAATTTCCCTTGATGCACGCTATTCTGAATAAGTCAAACCGCTGTATAGAGTCTTTGATGTCTGAAAGTCTTTTCGAAGTTTGTTATATAGAGTATACATGGAATACCTTTCCTCCTGAATGAATTTCCTCGCGGATTAATTATCCGCACGCGGTTCGCTTCCTGTCAAAGTGAACTTAAAAGCGAAGCCGCGTCTACAGAGCACACAGTATAAATATATAACATGTCAGCTACCAATAGCGAAGTAAGATATCGAGTGCAGCCATTCAACTCTCTATGCGATAAACGCTAATAATTTTCGATTACAGAAACAGGAATTTCTTGCATCGATGAACAAATCGGACTTTGCTTGGTTTTCATACACGATGTATAGCTGTGCCGAGATTGAGTTTATTATACGTCGGTGGCGTCTCAACTATTTCAGGGAGATGGGATTCCTGGAACTGGATAACGGAGAGACGTTCGAAACGAGGAACGAGGAACATTGTTCCATTAGTTGAGGAAAGGGATGGTAGTAGCGAGAAAGCGAGGGGTTGGATGGTTCTGCTGGTTGAATGGCGAATTCAGATTCGTAGAATGTGCAAACTCTCGGTGTCGTGGTAGATCCAGAGTGGGAATGCGTTGAGAGTTTTAGAGAGAGAGAGGGAGAGAGATAGAGAGAAGGGGTGAATATGACTGAGAACAAAATAGAGAGAGAGAGAGAGACAATGATAAGTATTAACAAGAGTATATCCAGGGTGAGAGAAGGATGCATAAGAGGGTGTGTATAGATATAGACTGCATGGAAGAGGGTTGACGATTGTGTCCTTACTTGCTAATTCAATAGTGGATAATAACCACAATCATATACGCGAATAACGTCGAGGATTTCCGTTCCTATTAAACACTAGTATGGGTTAAGGAATATCACGATGCATAAGATAGAGATAGAGAGATAGAGAGATAGAGAAAGAGAAAGAGAAAGAGAAAGAGAGAGAGAGAGGGGGGAGAGAGAGAGGGGGGAGAGAGAGAGAGAGAGAGAGAGAGAAAGAGGATACTGCGTGCTCTGTACACTGCAGGTGGTGCATCCATATAGCTGTAATTACAAGACATGATCTTATGATCTCTAAGCATTGGATTCAGAGTTCGCTTCCAGGCAAGGATGAGGGTGAGTGGGATGAGATCGAGGACGAGGTGAACTACGTCGAGGACGTCAACAATGACGCTGACGAGCACAGGCATACCTACGCCAAGCATTATTACCGTCGGGTAATCGACGTATTGGCGTAAATGGAAATTAATTTTGCGTGCACCTGAACCCGATGCCCTTAGGAAACACGTGCATTGTGGCGCAGGATGCATCGTTATCGGAAACGTCTTGCATTACCAGCGACAGTCCCATCGCGATACAATACGTGTGGATCCGACTCGTCTGATTTAAGATAATCGTAAACAACTATCATCTTCGCTAATTGGCCGATACAGATCAATCGTTATCACTTATCGCCAAACAGGGATCAGTTGACATACGCATCAAATGCTCTTATCAATGTCTATTACGCGTTGATAGATCTACAGGTATCATAAACGTGACTGCAAGTGCTGTCTGACGGGGATGATCACAGACTATCGCCCTATTAAAAATAAAGGGTAATGAGAATACGAATTAAGGATGAACAAGAATTTTTGTAATTATGGGAAAATACAGAAAATATACATATATAGCTATAACGAGACGTGGATATTAAAGGATTATGGTAGCGGCAGAGTGATAGAAACAAACGTAATATTGCGTGGATACTTCATAGAGCCAGTTTCTATCACTAGAGTGGTCCAGAAATGAGTAGAGAGATAAGAGACAGGATACAGGGTGTCTCAGCGAAAGAGCTCGGAAGGACCCTGCTGCGAGTGAGTGCGGGTCGCACGTTTCTGCTTCTAAGCAGAAATTGTAATTTGCGTAGCTTAACGCCTAAGGAGCTCCAGATGCATGAATGCCAATGGAGGAGTTTCAATTTACGCGAAATGTATCCCAGCGAACACCTCCCCCCCCCCCACCGCGTCCTCCTCCTTCACCTCCGCCCAACTACTGTAGTTCGGTACTGCCTGTATCCCAAACTCCTCTCTATATCCCACGAATGGTGCACCCCGTTTCATCCCTCATGCCTTTGACAGCTATAACTACTACGGAACACCCAACGCCCTCTAAGTACAGCGGCATCACTCAGAAGCTAAATAAACATCATTACTCCATCCCTTAGCTGGATGGTTGTCATCATCCCACCTAGACACTCCGAGCGTTTTCTCTGGCTCACCCAACTCTGTATTTTCCAAACTGAATACGTAATTTGTCCATGGATATCTATCATTGACGCTACCGTGAAAACGGTTGATTTCCATTGAGCGACTCGGCTAAACCATCCTTGTAAATTTATGTTCGCTGTAGACTGGTCCTTATCCGACTAGGACGAAGTGTGACATTACCTACCTCGCAGTAGGCAACTAACTCCAAAGTCTAGTTAATTAACGAACAGTGTTGTAGTCGCGTTGGAAACACAGTTAAGGCGATATCCAAGGATCAGAAGTGAATACGTGGAAAGGTATAAGATAGAGATAAGAAACAGATCGCACAGCGTGATTAAAGTGCAAGGGTGAGTGGTGATAATTTTGTCTATTTTATTTTTCTTCAAGCTTTTTTTACACCCGTCGCGACGCTTACCGACGCCTTCGTAACCCAAGGATACCATGAGTACCTCCGATCCGATTCTCTATTCCTACAGTCAATTAATTAACTTAACGACCCGACCGTTGTGATTGCTTTGATCGTACATCACAATAAAGATTAGAGAAGAGATACATTCGCGCTGCAGAGTAAAGGATGCCGTATCCACACCGTGTACTCTTGGAAAAGAATGAACTTGCACTTCCGTCGCGAGCGAGATAAATGGAGTAAGAGAGTTTAAACTTCAAAAGAAGAAAAGTATATAGTGTATGGATGGGAAAAACGAAAAGAAAAAAAAAAGAGAAAGGTTAGGGGAAGACAGCCAAGACGAGATACCATTGAAGGGATTGAAACTAGAGGCGACCAAGTACAGTCGCGACCAAGGATTACTGTATACGGATGCTGTCGTTAGAAAGGACGACAGGATACCATCGGGTCGTTCCGGTGTCAGGTCACAAGATTAGAGATCGAGTCGCTGCGAATTTGCCGAGGGGCGCGTCGCGGCAGGAGGAAGGAGGTTAATTCCTCGCTAACTTGATACATTGACGAGGCTTGTCAACAAGTCGGGCAGGCCATCATTTAATTACGGAACAAGGCCGAGGGTGGCTCCTTCCGTTCGGGATGAAGGAGACAGGCGAAGGGAGCGAGTGTACAGAGAGGACGGGAATGGTGAGGGGTTTTGGTAACTCCTAAACATTGCTGAAGGGCTCGGGAACGCCCGGTATTGCGTATGTCTGTAACATCAGGGGATGACTGTGTTCGCCCGGTGCGCTCAGGACTCGCAGACTGAATATTCAGCAGCCTTTCTGCGTTACACATATGTGTCCCGGCGCTTCGCCCAAGGCTGGTGCTCTGTTCTTGGTATATAGACACACAGAGACCGGCACGCGGCTGTACACACATCACGAATAGGAATGTATGGGTATACGAGAAGAGAGCGTACACAGAAATGGGTATGTATATACACACACATAATACATATACAGTCAGATGTACACGTTTCCAGGCAAGCTTTGGCCTTGCTAAAGCTCTTCCTTAAAGTGGGTCATCGTTGCGACCCTTGAATTTCGTGGGTGTGTGCGTGACTGCGTCTATTGGTCCTCCATCTCCTGCACTCACATGTATGAATTTAAATTGGCCGAGTCCAGCTGGAGTGGTTGCTTTTGCAAATTGCAATGGGGGAGGAGTCTGGAGAGGATGACGAGTGAATACAAATCCTATTCGAGGAATTTTAAAATTTCGTCTCTAAAATTCTGAATCGATTTCTCTCTCTAACATCTACTTTTTTTTTAGTGTACATATATTTTCTTATACAAGATTATTTCACAGCAAACGCGTCAGCTGAGATTAGCCGTGAATTGATGATTTCACGAATCAGATCAGGGTGGCATCGTTCGAGAAATGAAAGTTAACGTTATTGCTAAGATCATGAATTATTTAAAAAGGCCCCACACTGCCTCGATTAACACAATTTTTCAATCGCGTCCAACGCTGGTGCATTTGCCGTTAATACCTCTTTGTACTCGCATCTGTATACATATTATAGATTCTTGAGTGGGTCAACGGCATTCTCTTCCGATTTCTGTAGTGTTTAGATCCAAACCAGATCAACGACAGGAGCAAATGTCAAGGTAACAAAGAAAAGGACTATCCCAAGTGAACTTCGATAGAGTCAAAGTCTCGTGGGATCAATCTCAAGAAGATAATTACGATCGAATGAAAATATTGTGGAGTACTGACCTGACACTGCTGAGGTCCTTGCCGATTCGGCGAGGACGCCTTAGGCCTCGGTTTCTTCACACCAAGTTTTCCAGGATCGCTGGTACCTGTCCTCGACTCCTCGCTGCTCCCTGAAAGCAGCGCAAAGAATAATTATGAATGAGACGCGTGGATCTGATCCTGACAAAAAGGGTTGCCGAACGTCGATTTAGGTTGCCGAGGGATTTGGGACGCCGTTGGTTATAGGTTAGGTTGGGTGAGGCAATGTCAGGCGCGAACGGTCATCAGTCAGAGGAAAGTTGCCGGCGCGTAATGAGGAAACGACGATCACGAGGACGAGGTTGAGGAAGACTAGGACGGCATCGCTGGAATAAGTTCCCACCGTGCAACCATCTACAGAATCTTCATATATATATGCACATACATAAGTGTACATATAAGGCAGACGGTTTCTTGCGTGGTAAAACCCATCTGAGATTTGGCCAGGGATCTACTCTTGTCTGACCGAGGGTTTCGAGACTTCAACTTATAGAAGATTGATTATCGGAGGCATTTCTTGTCCGCTCGCGGAAGTCGTGCCAGAGACTCCTTAATGGCCGATTGCCCTGCTGTCAGCAACGATTTAGGCCATGGCTTGGGAAAATAATCTTGGCCACTCGAAACACCCAAGGATAACGTATACGGGTAATCTTTCCATAATGAGTATCGCTCGCAAGTCTATAAAAATGTCTTCGTCTAAAGCAGCTGTGTAAAGGTAAATTAAGATTTGCACGTTAAACCGGCTACACGTAAAATAAACCAAAGGACCGTTATCAGTGCGATACAGAAAATTATCGGTAGAGTGACGAGGGACTGCCTCGTGGTTTCCCATCAGGAAGTTCCATCCTTCAGGAGGGATAGTCGTTTACAAAGCAAACTTTCTCGCAAGTACGTACAACGTACCTAGTAACTAGAGTATCAACCTAGACAGGTACCCAGCAGTAGGTATGGGTATCGGTATAGTGCGTGCAAGACCGCGTACAGTTAAACGTAACAAACAGTGTATTCGGCTAGTTAAAAGCTACTTTATAAACGGACATGAAACGCGATGCGACATATTGCTGCTCCGGAGCAACTCTCGGTGATCATCTTTCCACGTCTGGTGGGGTCGAGTAATTAATTACCACATCCGGTAGGTTATAGCTAGACAGAGCTTTGCATCAGAGGAGAAGCCGCGCTTGGTGCTTTGTTTTCACGTCACGGTTTCCGCCACGAGGTATAAGGGAAATGTGTATATACCCCTTCGCTATCTATCTCTACGCAGTATATATATTATATGTATATATAAACATATATATATATATACACACATACCGCAGGATACATAAGGAGAAGAACGAAGACTGCAGTTAAGGATTTCTCGACAATAATAAAGTACTCTCTTATACTGTGGCAATATGATATCGAACTTCTGATAAAGAAGGAAAGAAAAAAAAACCTCGTCATTCTTTGCTATAGAATTTACCGATCCGTAAATTCATCGTTAATTGCGGCGTAACTTCTTAAGACTCCAAACGCATAGATCACTTCTCTTAGCTCGTGGAACTCTATGTGTATGTACTACGTATATATGTATATATATATTTTCAGAGCTTCCTCTAGCGGAAAGTACAGGAGGAAGACTCTTGTTCTCTGTCTCACTCCCTCCCGTGCAATCCATACCGTATATAAAATCCAGCCTCCCGCCGCTTCTATCTTCTACGACTTCCCGTTGAGAAATACTGAAAATAAAGGGAAAAAAATAAAACCGCACAGATTTTATCTGACCGAACTTAAATATACGTACCATCTATTACGTTCTGAGTTGGAACGATTCGTATACGCGTATACGCTACCTTGAAGATTATATACATGTAAAGTCTGCGAATCACGACGAGAGTCAAAGCGAAGAACTAAGGCATATCGTGTTGAGTTAACGAGTGGCTGTTTGTACGGGAAGGGCGGTAGATACGCCCCAAATTTAATACTCTGGTAAACAGACAATATTTAATGAACGCTGATTAAAGGAACACAAACAGGAATTATAAATTGGATAACGGCGCGGCAGACGTAAATAAGAATACAAAGTGTATAATCAAGTGGTATATAAAAAAAAATAACAAGAATGTATTATATGTTATATTTATATAAATATAATGTTATATTAAATATAATGTTATAAATATATTATATGTTATATTTATCTAAATATAATGTATAATACATTGCCAACCCCCGCGATATGGATCGTTCGAGTGTAATATCTCTGACGCGAGTTAGTATAATCAGGATATGGGAAGAATATTGGAAAATCTGTAATTTCACTATTTTTTCGCAAGGATGACGTCGCTATTCGAATTTTGAAGATGGTACGTTTATAATTCCATTTGCCTATCAGGAAGCTTGCAGGATGCACCGCGCAATCGATGCGCTTAATAAAGTGTACTTAACCGAGGTGAAGCAGCGGTGCGATTAACTACGTTCATCCCACGTCCGAAGATCTACTAGCCTGGACCACTGTAATTGCGTTTCGGCTCTTCCCGTTCGCTTCTTGGAGATTCAAATGCCTTTTGCGAAACCAGGATAAATCTGCCTGCTCTCGCCAGACGCCATAGCCCATCCTAGTGTTAATCATTCTCGTTCCGTTTCTCGCATATACATGGCACAGTATATGGTATACGTATATACAGATACACATTACTCCCTCGAATTCAGTGCAATTTGTAAGCTCGCGTCATATAATCTATTAATAATAACAGTATCGATAAAATACGAAGGATATTATAGTATTTGAGTTTTACGATAATTGACAATCGTAAACGCTGTTACAATGGAATTGCGTAAGTGCCCTGTTTCCTTTTTTTTTCACGCTACTCCTTTTCACCGCCTTTTTCTTATGGCTTACGTATACACGTGGTTGGAATTTCATAGTAAATAGGAAATTGCGAGGTTTATCGAGTTATATCGTTTTTCGTTATCTATTTTTTAAAATACTTTTTCTCCCTTTTTAAGAAACAACATCCGATGTACCGTAGGTCGCTATCGCTTCGCTGCAGTAACGAAGCAAAACTTTTAGAACGTTCCTCCAGTAACTGGTACCCACGCACTACTGTTGTGACCTATATTCCTGTAGCTTTTCACGGAATAACCCACTATGTCGACTACCTTGACCCGCCGTTCCAGATCCCTATATACGGACTGAACGTGCGAGAGCGAGAAGGACGGAAAAGATGGATAGAGCCATATCGAGTGCTGCACAGCACTACACGCCGATGGTAAGCATGGGGCGAGAGAGAGAGGAAGAGAGAGAGAGAGAGAGAGAGAGAGAGAGAGAGAGAGAGAGAGATTTGCAGAGAATAGGTAATTTCGGTGTGTAATTATCTGCGCTGATAATGCCTTGATTGGTAACAGGAATTAGCGGTGAAATCTAATTATTCGGCATTATCATTAAATCTGTTTACCGAAGCACAATGCCTCTTTTCGATTGGCACGATTCAGTATAAAATCGTTGGCCGATCGATTAACGTTAATCCATAAGTGCAATATTGCACTTGCAAATTAACCGGCATACGCGAAATGCATAAACATACATGCACGAGGGTACAAAGATGAGTCTTGCAGTTGCACGATATATTCCCTCGAGTGACGATACACATATACGATAAGAAATGTTAACTCCCATTTGTGAACTTTCGCTAAAAAAAGAAATTGCACCAGTCGCAATTTCACGATAGTGTTGTTTCCATCCAAATGATTGTTTACTCGCGTTAATAAAAGATCGCGATCGATTTTCTCGTATAATGACGTGTGTCATAGGGCGACGGGGTTCATCGATATTGGTACAGTCGGTAGAAGAGTCATACAGATTCGTGTCCATGTTCAGCCAGGTACACGCAGTTGCTACAGAAGCAGCCGATAACGTGTATGAACCTATAGGATGTAGTGGCTTCGAGTGGGTCACGATGCTGTAGCTTTGATGCTTTCTGGATACACGTGGAAGCGATATGTGGAGACACGCGCACGTACAATCCTATATTTGTATATAGCGCTATCATCCCGAATACAGAATGCCGTTCGAAATTTGTGTACATAAATTAAATATATTCCTACGCGATACACGAAATAAAGTTCACAAAATGACGGGATTAATTTTATGCCTACACGCAACTCCGTAAAATTGTAGGGACTATGGGCGAGAGCGTCACACTCGAGGTCACCGAAAAATGGCGAGAAAAAACATTTATACATATATACTACCTAAATTTAACGGGTGCACGTACAAATTTCGATTTATCATTACGATTAAAGCCCTTGACAATAATTTACATAAAAACGAAGCTTAAAGGGTGATTCATACGGATATCAAACGAAGGTAAGAGCCGTGCTTGGAGAATCCATAAAAGTATACTAAATCGTGTGTTAATGATATTGACGATTAAACAAATTTTTTTCCTTACGTGACAAAGATCCACGGAATGAAAAATGCGATCGTTACCGCTGTACCACGTCGAAGTCGCAACCGACGACGAATGAGCATCCCCTATTTGCCAGGGAACCATTATCAACACGTTTCCTCGTCTACACCCGCACTCCGTATTTCTCATCGATCCGCTAATTCATTCAGGCTAATTTATTCGCGCATGAACTTGTACCCGCGAGGCTCAGCCAACGTTACAGAAAGTCTGCGCAACCATTGCCAATCTGGTACCAGGCAGGAAACTTTACTAGGATCAGCCTGATCTCGCCATTGCACGTATTCCCATCAAGTAATACCCCTGTTCCTATTCGAGCTGTTGATTTCCACTCGCAAAACCATTAGCACTCACGGTGGTTGTTAATGGGAGCTAAAGTCTCGGCGCAAAACAGTTGATGATCAACGCAGCCGGCTCGAGATGGTCTTGCTTTTTTATTTGGGCGTCCGTGTCTGTTATATGGGGACGTAGCTAGACTCGGGCCAACAATGAGACACGGCGAACAAAACATAATACCCCACGATATAGTATACCGTATTACGATTCTATGTATATATATTTTTTTTTGTGAAAACATCACAGTCATCTGCGATGCACTGAAAGGATTTTCGCGACACGTGGGGATTCTGACAGATTTCCCGTTCTCTGCAAAACTCTAACGACTGGATCAGCCACGCTGTCGCGAATAATTGGCATCTTCAAGCTAGCTTATTGGCTCAATCGATGCGACGTCGCGCCAAACGAAACGCGTCGTGCTATCGTAATGAAGTGTATATAAATATATATATGTATATGTATCAGAACATATATATATATATATCAGTACTCTGCCCATGATCGTTTTTAACGAGCGCGTGTATGGGGATTCCCAGACAGATATATTGTTCAGCGCGGCATAGTGCTGCCACCTGCAACTGCGAATTCGACCGAGAAAAAAAGACCATCTGTTATACCGACGGTCACGCACGGGAAGCACAATGGATCGCTCAGACGATGTTCACGTCTGTTAGATTGTGATTATTCGCGGGGATTCCCCGTGGACGTCTAGTGCGACAGCGTGAATGGTATAGGGTGTACGAGAGGAGAAAAACTAAAGGAAGATAACGGCGCGAGTGTCGAAAGTAAGAAGACAGCGTGCTAACCATAGTCCATTTTGTCGACGTAGTTTTACGTTTATTGGGCACCCGGGAAAATCCCGTAGGAGAGACAAAAGTCCCGTTGCTATATTGCCAGGCAATAATAGAGATGGCGCGCGGGGATCCCCCGATGCTAGAATCGCTTAAACTATCCCAGCTAGATTTATAGTGGACATAAAAAAAACATGGATATTCGCCCCGCTCGCAGCCAGCTCGAGCGGGCTTTGGATCTTTCTAGGGGTTGTTCAGATAGGACGAATACAGGCTGGAATACGTTGGTTAGTAGCCGGGAGGTCGGGATGGGGGGCGGTGGTGGTGTTACAGGATATAAGGGATACAACGAGCTGGGTTAAGAGAGGTAAGGGGGGTGTATAAGGGCTATGGGGATCCCGTGGCGGAATCTCAATTTATAATATTTATCGCAGGGAGCCGATAATGGAATTTTGCCGGTAGCACGTGTGTACGTTAGGTACGTAACTAACGCCTATGCCTCTCGACGTCCTAAATCCCGAATCGATGCATATGACTATAACCCCTTCCGTATACCAGACGAAAATTCATTGTAAATATAGCCAGTGGCGTACAAATATTTTTCCAGATTCACACTCCACATATTATAGCGAGGTCTCCTATCGTCCATGACGCTGCGCACTGGGTATTAAGAACACGAGAAAACAATTCACTACGAGGAAATCCATTTCCCATACGGTATCTAGGGGTTTGCAATTCTGCAACAATGTAACTTGGATTAATTTTTATTATCCGTATAATACGTGTTTATATTTGTCCAATCGATTGATTCCTGTCAATAAATGCATAAGGGTAGTTATATTAATCGATCAGGAAATATCTAATCTGACATCACAATGACCGTCGTGGCTGCAACGTGGTACAGGGTGTAGATAAGATTTTTCGCACAGGTATAAGGAGGAGTGATTGAAATTTTCTACAAAAAATATCATCCCTCACAAAAAAGTATATACGATTGGAACGAAAGTTTGTGGGCATTTATTGAAGATTTTCTCATTAAATCCCTCATCGAATTTAAAATAGCGTCTAGCCAGCTCGAAATAACTTTTGGAATATTTGAAAACACAAGCAGTTAAGGTGAATTTCTCGATAACCCAAGTTATTAACTCATAAAGGCCAGAGTTAAGGTATGAGGTACGGGGATGAAACATCCCTCGCTATTATCACGAATTTACATGCCGGAGTAAGGAGAACGAGGGTAGGAAGAGCTGAGATATACTCTCTGCTCTTTCATCCCTTATCCTCTCTCTCCAGCAGCCCTTCGTTTTCCCGACCTAACCCTTATTCCTCGTTTCTTCCTCTTCCTATCAATTCAACCCTCTCAGCCTACTGTCTTCTCTTTTCTGTCTCCACCCCCCCCCTTCCGTCTCTTTCTTACTCTATCTCTCTCTCTCTTTCTCTCTCTCTACCAATAAAACCCCACGCTATAACGCATAATGGTTTAATTAAGAAGTTGTAGCTTCACCGTCACACGAACAGAGCTCGAATCCCGTTTCCTCGTATAAAATTGATTTACGTTCGAACCGCACGATTCGCCAGTGCCACGCAGCGGAAATCAATTTTGAACTATCCCCTTCGTTGTCTAAGCCGATCACGAATAGGAGTCTCCCAGAATCCGGGCTTTAGTTGCATGTCGCCAGTGAAATGCTTCACGAAGGAATGGCGAGCCAAAGAACAAACAGGGTTATACCAATATTTGGGAATAAATAAGATGTACGATCAGTCAGTATTACGGACAACGCAATTAATGCGGTCTACAAAAATGGAAAAATCGCTCAAATAACCATAAATAAATCGTATGAGAAAGTTACGTAACTCGATTCCGAATGGAATGCAATTTGCGGGAGACCCCTTAATTACGCCATTGTCAATCGGTCATTGAGATAACTAAGAAAGAAGAGCAAGAAAGAAAAACGGTAAAAAACGAATGGAAACCATAATTCGTCCAGGG
The DNA here is from genome assembly GCA_030142635.1 of Trachelus troglodyta. NCBI lineage: Eukaryota > Metazoa > Arthropoda > Insecta > Hymenoptera > Cephidae > Trachelus > Trachelus troglodyta. The sequence goes on from JARQTJ010000750.1 coordinate 54,972, forward strand.
TATTTCGAAATTCGTCCCGTAGGCAGGAACGCCCGACGAAATGTGAAATGACTTTAATTAATCCCTGTCTAATTGTGTCAGACGCGAGAAGAGGAACGACGAGGACAGAGCTGAGATTTCTAGGAACGTATTAATTTATGCTGCTAAATTATGCAGACTTCGCAGGTGAACATTTCTCCTACGTTCCCAAGTCAAGAGTAATTGCATCAGTCGGATTAGGTTCGGTCTGGAACGTCATTTTGTGTGTCTTCCACGTTTGCACATTCCATTACGCACGAATTTCTAGTCGTTATCCGTTTATACGTATTAAGCAGACATATATATATGCATTCCTTATATACAGGTATATATTCATATATGTACACTGATAGGACCGTACCTGTTAACCTTAAAGTTTCGATATTCCCTGATAGATCAGCTTTGAATTCCATATACACTAGACTAATGAAGCACGTCTCCTGTGAGCTTTCCAGGAAAACTGTTTGTATTCTCCTTGACAGCCGAGCAAAATCAAATTGTTAGATTAATCGAGCATTCATCGATTAATTAAGAACACAGTCTGAAATCTCGTTAGGACACGAGGCATCGTCTACAGCGCACGTCCATATCTCCTCAGACGTCAGAAGGTATACATAGATGGGTATCCGATGCGCGCGCAGCGCCGCCTCGTGGCAAGATTACGAAAGTTTCTAACGTTTATTTTACAGCATGAAATTTCAGAGGGTTCTTGTGCCGGCGGTATCCAAAATATCCGATGGGAACTTGGAAGATAGGGCGTATATATGTATATAGAAGCAATGAGAAAAAAGCCTCGAGGGACCCAGGTGTGTGGCAACACTGCTGCCTCTTTAGGCTTTACAGGTTATACGCATGTTAATATTGAACCATCGATTCGCCCGTCCCCTTACGCAAACTTAAGCTCTTATCAGAGGTGAGTGTGGATCCTTGAGATACGCGCGTACGTCAAAGAGAATGGGTATACGGTCGATACTCGATGGGCTCTTTGTTAAGAGATTAGTCTGTGGTTCTACAGAGAGGAACACTGGACCATGCCTGAGAATGTAGCTTCGTTCCTTGCAGGGCCATCAAACGCTGATAATGTTTGTGAAGTTCTAGTTAAACCTTCAGATAGACATATGTATACAGGGTTTTCGAAAAATAATGTTACGACCGAGAAACAGGTAATACTTTTTTCACTTAGAGCAACATTTTCAAAATATTCATAGTCAATGTTCGATGCGTGCGCAGCCTATCTAGTTACTTTTCAAAATACGGACCATGTGGGTTCTTCTGTAGTCCACAGCCCCCCCCCCCCCCGCCTTATCTCTCAGTTTGTGCTGTACTTATTGTTAGCCGTCTACGTTTATAATTAAAATAAGAAAGGAAGCAAATGCACAACTGCAGATAATGAAAATTTACATTTTTTAATGTTTTATCGTAATTATAAAAGATGCTGGCATTATTCTCCATGATTTATAAACACATTTATATATGTTTTAATACAGGCTTTCGTGCAAATGGTAGCGCAGTCTTTATTAGCTTGATCAAAGGCTGTCACAATTTTTTTACCGTCGTTACCATATTTCTTGCTATGTTCCGCTTATACGAGATTGAATAAATATACAATAGTAAAGAGCAAGATATCAATAAGGCTAATGCTTTTCAAGGAAATGAATAACGATCAATTTTCTTTACTTTTAAAAGACATTTTCACACCGGGCATCGCGGTTACGTTCGTGCTGTTTTACGAGGTTTCGTTAAGTATTCGCAGGAGCGTGCGATAGTTTCGTGTGTATATAAGTATATACGGATCGATCCGGTAAAGCCGTCGGCTTTCGTGCAATATAAAGCCTGGTAGTCGCGACGCCAGATGACGTTAGTGTACGTACGTAATACACGCGCAACAAGGGAGGCTTAGGAAAAGACCACCGGACGAGTAACAACTTGCCACTACACCAATTAATCATTTTGAAGTTGAGCATCTCTCCCAGTGGTTTTAAAGTTTTGACTGACGAGCTAACAAGTTTACCTTGTTGCTCGTGCGCATGCGCGTGCCCGTGGGAGCCAATGAAAACACGACACAGGACATTTCCCGAATGACAAAGTGCCTCGTGCGAGGCTTGGTCGTCTTATACGTATAGTTCTTTTTTGCCGTCCGAAAAAAAAAAACAAGTTTGACGGATATATCGTCATTAGGTGAGAGTTCTTTGAAAAAATATTAGATTGATAACTCAGGCATATTTTTTTAACATGCCTGTCGGAGGATCTTAAAAAATTGTTGTTTCATTCATATAGGCACGTGATCTTCTGGCATGCTATATTACGTATATTCGCACTTGCGAGACATTGGAGAGAACTGTGGAAATCACTATAGCGACCAACGATACTGTATTAGCAATACAAATAATCACTAGGTTTCGCTAGTATAGCTCCTCCTCTCACCTCTCATTACTTATTATATTTCTCTACCTTTATCAAATCGGTCCCTTTCGACTGCGAAGCGTCCAAGAGAGCACATAGCAGGTACTAATCGTTTTAATACATCTAGTCTCAATATATTTTAATATATATTATTCGAAATAGAAGAAGAAGAAATTGAAGTGGAAATCCTGAACGGAAAGCTATATCAATTAACAAGGAAAGGAAACGCATATAATTTCCGGATGAATAACGATGACCTCCAGTGAAACAGCATAACGATTAAAGTAAGGTATGGGATATGAATGATAGTATGGGTTATGAGAGTTTAAATAATAAGTGAATCTTTAATTTTGCGAAAAAAGAGATTTTAAATAACTTATAGTGTTTGATTTTTAATGGAATTATATGTGTGCCAATTTACATTTTTATATTTTACGAGTTGGATAATAAGGTAGATATGTATTTTAAATGAACATAATAGATTTCATGTTAATTTTATAATATGTTATATTATAGAACTTGCGGATTCTTTGGTACAAAGAGGCAAGAGCGATTCTCAAAGGGGTTTGTCGTGTCGCAGCATCCAGACCGAACTGCAAGATCGGCTGCAGCGGAAGGTTCTCCCTTTGACGACGTCGTGGCCTTCGATGGCAAACGACGTCTACGTCGAGATGATTTTTCGTGTTCGGTGATTGCCATCGGTTCTGGAGATAAAGAGAGTGGATATGCGTATATACAGATGAACGAGGAGGGAGGCTGCAAGCAAAGGGAACAGGAAGATGAAGGTGTAGAAGGACGAGGAGTAAGCGCGAACAAGTAGTAGTAAAAGGAGTAGCTCCTCTGCACTTGGCGTGAAAGGCTGTTAGCATAGGAATGGTACCTCTTGAGGAGAGTGGTCCATTGTCAGGTTAGCCGTTCCTTAGAAGTGCCATTGGCTGCGGAGTGTCGTCTCAAGAAAGAACATTGGTCGAATCAAACGGGAACTAAGAAATGTTTCTGCATGTATATATATATATTTGTGTTTGTATATGGTTAACTAAAGGTTCGGCAAAGGGGAACGATGATAATAATAATAAGAAAAGAAGCAGAATACGGACAATAAAAGAAAAGGAAGTAAAGCCAAGAGAGGTGTGTGTGTGTGTGTGTACAGAGCCTGAACGTGTCGTAAACACGGAAGATAAAACAATAAAATTATGGAGCGTAGCCAAGTGAGTCTGCACGTTTCCACGTATGTACGTAGAGGGGTAAAGTAACGTAGAGGAACGAGAGCCAGTTCTCGGTTGGTTTAGCGCCCCTCGTTGGTGCGCCCAGTTTATTAGATGTAATTTCGGGAAGTAAGCCAACACCAAAAATTACGTGCGGATCGCGCGATTCGCGCGATGATTGACTTCGGTCGGTAGGAAAGTTTTGGGAGAACTAGGAGCCAACTCGAAATGGATTCCGAACAGAGCGTGCGTGTGAGAGAGATATAGTGTACATTGAGGCAGGGTGAAGAGTCGAGAGAGAAGAGACGAAACGAGAAAATGTGTATGGAAGCTTAGAAGGGGAGTCTGAGGAGAGGAAGAGTGAGAGAGATTCACGAAGGGTACGAGGTTAGTAAGCAGAGAGAAAGAGAATGAGAGAGGAGAGAGAGGGCGGAAGACAGAGACAAAGAGAGAGAGGGAGAGAGAGACATGTCAGAGTAAACTAAACTACCGCCTACTTTTCACCCTCGATACCAATCTTTTTATCCGCTTTTCCCCTTCTTTTTTTTTAATTCCCTCGTAGCGTAGGCGTGCAGGATTTTAAGCACGCAATTCGACGATGGTCAATATTGTTCCCTACAAACTTACCAGTCAGCGACAGACTCGATATGTACAGACTTGACAGGTGGATGGAAAGGCAATTTCATTTTTGATAAAGTTTCATATCCAAAGACTTTCGCCCGAGCTAAAAAGTTTCTTTTCACGTGCGCGAGTGCGCTATGTAAATTTAAGAGGATTTTTACATGGAACAAACAAACTGAGCAAATCCGATGTAAAGTATTTTTCAGAAGAAAATGAAAAAGTGTGCAACCAGTCAGAACGCAAAATTGGATTTCAACGTTGTACGTCACTCAACCTGCGTGACGCGCGATATCAATAGAGCATTGTATCTTCGTAATACAAGACATTGGTAGCATGCCATTAGAGTGAAGTAATGCGAAACAATAACGCCTCCCAATAATTGACAAGGCATTGAGACTTGGATGGATACCGTAGCCCTGAGGAACAAAAATGATAGAGACGGAAGGAGAGAGTGACGGAGAGCAATGAAAAAAAAAACAAAAAAAGAATGTAAAAAAAGCAGTGGAGAATGCCGGGAAATAGTGGTCGACAAAGGGGAACGAGTGGCGCACTCGTGCGGTGGGACGCGGTAATCGGGTCCCACGAATTGCGGGAAATTGATTACGGGCCACGCTGCTGTGTGCCACGCTGTTCGTGCAAATCTTTGTGACATTTTCATTAACTCGCGACGAGCCGGAGACAAAACGCGAGGCGGATGGAAAACGAGGTAAAGGGAGAATACCGGGGATGAATGAGAATTTTGAAACAGTGAATGAGTGAGCGCGCGCGCATGCGAGAGAGAGAGAGAGAGAGAGAGAGAGAGAGAGAGGCATTTCGTAGAAAATAATTAAATACATTTCGTAGAAACTCATATTTATACTATACAAAGTATATTATTATTATTAATATAGAGCAACATGTACAGCGACGTCAATTCGTTTTAGTCACTTTCCTCTTTACTCGCGGAAAATGGCAATCTTATACATATATAACGCATGTCCGGGTTATCTATCCTGCATGTGCGTCGTACTCACGGTGGTCAAGGCCACCGTCGACAACGCTTTTAAATATCCCATAGATAACATAAATGGTTGACGGTAGAAACAGCAATGACGTATAAACACGGGATAGTACGATGTTATAAAATGCGAAATAATGGTAACAATCATCATTGAAATTGATCTTGAGAGATATATATTTTCCTTTGGGTTATTGACGAGAGTTTACGTTACTTACTGTGGTTCCATAGATATCGTTGGAATGGATGGCGGCTAATGTGCCAGGAACTATACATTACCCAGAATGCCGTGGTATTTCTTAAAAGGAGGTATCAAGTGTGTTTCACGAAGCATCTACAGGAGGAATTACGTTCCGCAAAGGAACTAATGGGAATCCTCATCGTTCAGGCCAGCTGGAAGAAAGGGTGGGCTGTGTACGCACCGTTAAGTCGACGCCGAGAACGGCGGGTAATAATGCGATGGAGTTAGAAATTGTGGAAATATTGTTGGAAGATGATGGAAACTATAGTAAGCTTTCGTATAAGAAGTCTCGAGAGGTGGAACGACGTAAGACCCTCGGAAGGTCGCGATTGGAAAAGTTGATGAACGGTGGTACAAGCGTAAGAGTTGCCAACGTTAATCAAATAATAACAAACGACTGACGTAATCATACGAAGTTTGAAACAGATTCAATGTGATAAGTGAAAAATACAAATTCCAGTCCTTGGTGTACAGTTCGTATAGCGATATATTTAATGTGTAAAAGTAAAAAAAAGTAAAATATACGTCAGATAGATTGCTCGAATATAATTATAGCAAGCACGTGATTCAGGTGACTATTTCACATTGAAATTCTTAACGAGGTGGCCCCTGTTAGATCAATTTTACTCATGATTGATTACGCGTGCAATATATGTATAACGATGTCAAGAACCATCGATCGATTTTACCGAGTTCTCAGGATTTCGCGACGACGCCCTGATTGCGAGTGTACAGACGAAGTGTTGGAATATAGTAAAGGAAAGCGAATGCATGTTAAAGTAAAAATCAAGAAAACAAAGAAGAAAGGTCGACTACCGAGAAAAGGGTACAATGACTGAATTTATAATGTGTGATCGATAGGGAAAAAAAATCGACACGTGCAATAGAGTCGAGTGTCGTTTCGGTATTATCCCACCATTGCGATATGTATAAAGCAACGAACAAGTTTACCGTATAGATATAGTTACCTCTACTTTACCAGCCTGTTATTCTCCAACGACTCGTAAAATATAGTCATAATGGGACGAGCAAATTTCCCCGAAAATTTTCATTCAGACATTTTTATCAGGCCATTTTCGACCCTCCGGCATAATCGGTAAACGCAATTTCAGTACAACGTTGGATGTGCTGCTGGCGGATTAAATTTCTATGGGGCTGCTTCCCGGTAATGCTTTGCTGCACGTTTATATCTTTGCCTTCGGGCGGGCGGCC
>JARQTJ010000750.1:61768-72503 GCA_030142635.1 Trachelus troglodyta
TTTTTATCTTTACCTCCCCCCCCCCCCCCCCCACCACCACCACCACCATAACAACAAATGCGCTACAGCCGTATATACAAGTACACCGCGAATCGGCCCCTGACGACATCGTTCTACCAAATCACGGGGGATAAGGGTTGTTCCCAGTGGGTTGGCCAGTTGGCTAAATTCGGCAAAGGACGGGTACCGGACAGATATACGTACAAAGACGTTGGGGGTTTAAACACCCAATTTGAATAAACGGCAGTCAATTAAAATCTCGAAACGGAAGTAGGAACCGTCAGGGGGGTGGCAATTATTTACGAAATAAGCATCAAGAAGCTATAACGATACTCATAAGGAAAATATAAACTGATAATAAAAGTGCCAGCCGTTATATACAGCGAGAGCGCTGAAAACCCTATGCTTCATTTCAATACTACTTGCGAGCAGGCATTTCGCGATGCTTTGAAGTTGGATGATACTCGCTTTAGCTCCGATTATTAAAATGCACTTTTTTCTTCTTTCTCTCTCTTTTACTGCCTCTTACGTCCGTCCCTCTTTAGCAGCGCTCCGCCCCCGTTTCTTTGGCATTTACTCTATACATCAGCGTCCTCCTACTTTTATATTGTAAAAGACACTTTCAATTTAACTTTGCGCAGCAGAGCTCGAACCTTTTCAGCGGCGCGCTCGTGCGATCAAAGGAAACCTCCTCGTGCCGATGTTGATTAACGTTATGCACCTATAAGCAATATTATAGGTACCTATAACAATCTACCCCTAACGAACGTAGCCTCATTTAAGTTTCGGATATGCGACATTCAAGCATTGAATTTGCATGTTTCTCAGATAAAAAATACTAAGAAATTGCTCATTCCTAAAGAGTCGTATACGAATAGGCATACGGTAAGAAAAAAAAATTCATCAGACATACGAAAACACGCGGTGAAAAGAAACGCAGGAAATTTTTTGAATTTTCGAGTAAAGGGGATGAGGAGTCCATGTGAAACGACGAACTCACCCTCCCGCACTGGAAAACCTCTGGAGAATAGATATGTGGAGAGCATACGTAAAAGTCGTATAGTCTGCGTGAGATCGTATGTGAGCGTATGTGTGTGAGGTGGTCCAGGGGTGGTTCGGATGCTGAAATCGTATTACTAGTGCATTGTGGGAGCTGAATAGCCCGCATTAGAGCCAACGAGGTTGTAGGTACCATCGTCCTGTCCCTTTCCCTCTGCTATACCTACGTCCTCCACCTAATACTCCCTCATTCCCGTCCTGTTACGTCCTTTAGTTGAGTTCGCGCTCTGCACGTCCATTCTCATTCCATTTATTGCTCGCAGGCTCATTCGTCAAACGGTTGACCATCCCCAAAGTGTCCTGGCACTGTTTGCACGCGATGAAAGCGGGTACGTGATGGATTTTTAAGGAAACTAGTGAAAACGTTAATAATCGATATTTTTAAACTTGTGCTTGGGGCCATTTTGATGCCGCATCGTTATTCCGGAAACAATGATTTTACATTCGACGCGAATATTTATATAGGGATGAAGTACGCTGACTTGATACTCGATATACGGTTCAGGAACTTCGAGTACCTATTCCCAATGGCCGATACAGTAGGTACACCCGGATACTTGTTTTGTCAAGAAATAAAGCGAATGCAACGTGAATACCGGCAGTAGTGTGTACTAGATGGAATTCGCTAGTTCAAGGAATACTTGGCTCGTCTTGGCAAACAGTACGAAATCCCAATAGACGTTATGGCGATTCCCTTGGCTGAAAAGTTACCTCTTGTATCCTATGCCTGCTCGTGTTCGTAACCACCGAAGATGAGACAACGGGTGGGATAGGTATCGATGTCCCCAGTTAGTTTTCTCAAGAGAGGACGGTTTGTTTCTTCCATGCGAGAAGATTCGATGCTGTATCGACTGCTGCGCCACGAAGCGGTGACTCGGTGTACTATAACGTATACCTATATGCACGGCAGAGAGTTTTATCCGTTTATACGTTAGTCGCAGAGGGTCCTATGCAAAGTAGCCACATCAATATTTCGAGTCTATCTCAACGGAGCTTGGGGAAATTAGATTTACTCGAAAATGCTATGGGTAACAGCTAGGTAATACAGGGTGTCCCAGAATAAAAAGATGTGGAGTATACTGTTACGTCCGCGTGAAAAATTAGATTCCACGCATACGGTCAATAATTAAAAATCAGGAAACTGAATAAGTGGAGTCTGGTTGTTATCACATAGCGACCCTTGGGAGAGGCTACGCTATAAAGAAGTCCCCGGTCTTTGTACAATTATGGGAACCTTTAAAAGGAAATGTTTAGACAACATCCATAGGCAATAGCGTGACAGTTATTAGAGTTATTTAGACGCCACATGTGTACGAGAAGCGGACATTCTTAATTTTATGACTATTCCTGGAAAATCCCACTAAAAACTTCTTATTCATCCCCAAAGAAATCATCCTTGCCCAATCCTGACCTAGCAATTCTTTCACCCCTATGCAAAGTTCTCCCACCAAAATACCCAGCACCAATAAGTTGATTTCCTTTACCAATCCATGCTCTTTTTCTTAAAAATTCCTTTAACTGAACCAATAGTAGCCATCCATAACCCTACTCCAACTATCCACCCCCGTTAACTAACATCCCTAAAAATCACCAGGACTTATCCTCATTCTCCGCCAAACCATCGGGCCATATAGACGAATATTACTACCAACTCTCCGCCAATCCATAAATTTTCATAGTTCATCAGTTCCTTTTATTCGCTCTCTGCTTATCCTCTAGGGAAAGTAATTGCCTAGTTCAGTTTTATTTTAATTTGCTTGTGCAGTATTGTTTAGTGTTTTGTTTGTTTGTTTGTCTGATAGCTTCATCGTAATAAATGTTGTGCATTTTGTTATTTTAAATTTGTCGCTAACTTTTTATTTTCTAAAAATTATAATCATCTCTCCTACCACTACCATCAACACCGGCCTAAGCAGCGAAAAACAAGCTAAGCAAAATAAAATTATTATCTTTCGTGAAGGAACTTTTAAATTCAGTCGAATCATTGTAGATATCAGAACTTCCTAGGTTTCAATTATTTAGTTGGTGACGGTTTCCATTCATTCTAGAATCTTTTAAATCAACTCCATTATATATCCAGTTCTATTCATTCTTCCCGAGGTCATTAGAGGCATGGCCCTATCCCGAGTAAAGTGCGCAAGCATTGACTCAAAATAGGGCAACTTTAGAGTATATTACGATTCGGTAAAGGCACCAGTCTACGTCTCCATTCTGGTTCGGACGTAACAATACCATCAAGTATAAGAGGAAAATCTGAAACAACAACTCCTGATCCATTTTTTAACCGAGCTTCCCTCCTAAAGTTATGAACAATTAAAGCTAGCCAATCAACAGCTGTATCCGCTGAGCATCCCTTTATTCCCCACTTACCGCGCTCTTGGATGCTCAGCTGTTATGCCCGCGCGTTCTGGGACACCCTGTATATTCGCCAGAGAAATTTATCTATGTCAATCGCTCGTGTTAAGCGTTCGGACGCGGATTTCTTTGACGGGATGAAACAAAATATATATTCTCGTCCGTGACTCACGGACACGATACCGCTGGAGCAAGATAAATTTTGAAAAAAAAAAAAAGTGCACAAGATTCACGTTAGATGCATTGGCAGTAAAATATAAGAAGAGTGACGCAGGTACGTATTTTTGACGGAAGTTCCATTAAGTCGGTGCATTCACTCTCAGTGACGGTGACAGATTCTGACGGTGACACGCCGAAGAAATCTACTGATCGTTTCTTTGCCACGTCATTCCGGCAGCACAAACAAGAAATTGGATTTCGTCCACGAGAAGGCTTTTCGGATCGAATGGATATTCCATTGGCGGCGCCAGGCATAGATTGCTACGAAGAGTACACGAAGTAAACGGCGGCGGTTTAAAGGTTAGGAATGCAATGAAGTGGCGCGGTAACAAGAACATAGTTGCTAGGTAGCAAAGACCGTTCTTGTTGTAGGATCCTAAGGGTGAGTAAGTGTAAGAGAGGTTTAGCTCTCCTTTGCGCTAAGCCTCGAGCGCCAGTGAGAGCTGCTTGTCCCGTTTGCTCCAAGGGTTTCCGTAGGGGCGGTAGAATGGGAAGGACGTAGGCCCAGAGAGAGAGAGAGAGAGAGAGAGAGAGAGAGAGAGATTCAAGAGAGTACCTACCTCTATCTACTTACCCATAGGAGCTTGGATGGGGTGAAGAGGTTGGAGATCTAGGCGAAGCTACTATAGGCTAGGGGATGATCGTTGGGGGTTGGTGATTCGAGGCTGGTGGTTTGAGGTGTTGGCAGCTACGAACAGAGACGATATCTTCCGCTGTCGATAATTGCTTCGACTCAAGAATGCAATATCCCTTTTCTTACAGAAGGCGACCTAGTCCACCGAAGGAGGAGGTTCTCTGGCGCCGAAGTTAACTTCTACCCCTTTATCACGCTATTTCTTCCCTCTCATCTTTTTTTACTCCTTTTCCTTTCGTTTCTCCTTTGTGCACCGATTCGCCTGTCACTGAAGTCTTAGCGGCTGCTCTATCAGGTGTTTCTATCATGATTGTGAGGGATTGCAATGGTGCAATAGCAAGAGAGAGAGGGGGGAGGGAGGATAGAGGGAGAAAGAATACGCTAGAAGAAGTCTTACCCTGAGGCAGTTGGCTCTCTGACAAGGGAACTTTTCTACCCTCCTATCTAGTGGTGGGTTCTACCCTCACGCAACGCAACTTTATAATGCGATTCCAGTCTCGTGGCGTCTCGTGCGAACTGAATTCTCGAAGATATCTTCACTCCACGGGCTATGAAATTTCATCGGCCCTGATGTAACCAATATTAAAAACTCTACTTTAGGCCCCGAATAATTCGGTCCTTTCCGTGTAAATTTCTTGAACGGCTAATTATTTTATAATTTTTCAAGGTATCTGACGCGAGAACAAGAAAACAAGTATATTTTACAGTTAGTGTCGACAAAATAAACGTGGAATCTTTCAGTAAAGATTTTCAAAACGTGAAACTAATGTTCTCGGCATCAACTGACTGTTTAGTAATTTTCGTTCTGGAAAAACTTGGAAACCTCCGTTCGAACCTACCGGAATATTCCCCGTCAATATGCTAATTGCCTTAAAATTTATTCATGGCCAACAATCCTCAGAAACAAGCAGGACAGCTTCCAGGAACTACGCCAACATTTTAACAAACTCCTTCCAGGAGGCAACTTCCGGTACGACTGGACCATTCTCAACTTCCCTGTATATTTCATGGTGAAACCATCAAACCGGATGTTGTACAAATGTGATCTGATAAATTCATTCTCCCACGTCAAGTAAGGTATATCGCAACAAGCAATACACACAATCCCGACAGAAAATCGAGAGACAGGAAGCGAGTTCTAGAATGGCTAAAGGGTGGTAAATTTAGATGGAGTGTTTCATGGGAGAACGGTGAGAATTGCAGAACAATTCAGAGCCCTGCAAGAAGTTGGCAAGCCTGCGAGTAATATCACGAGATAGTAGGAGGAGTCAAGAGTGTTCGGAATGTGTTTGGCTCGGGCTTGCTCAAGCTTGTCTCGGACCGGATATTCATCATACCGTGAAAACGGGTGACGTACTGCAGAATATAACGCGCATACTTTGTCCAGTGAGCAAGAACATACTTTAATCAATTAACAACTTTAGCTCAGCGGCACGTGGCAAGACCTCTGTTTAATTCACATCTGAAAAAAGAAGCAACAGAAACAAAAGAAAACTCACCCGTATCGTTGTCCCCCGGAACCCCAAGACTGTCACTATTGTCATTGATGAAGGCCTCTGCCGTTGATGTGAAGGTCTGCGGTGATAACGTGAGGTCTGGTCCACTCTCGCTATCGAACAGTTCCAAATTTCCATTTCCTGTAACACAAGTGGTTTTGCGATGCGTTTACTTAAGGTGTGGATGTTGCTTAATCGCGTGTTTTGCTACCACATCGACTGGATTATTGAGGAGGTGAGCTTCGCGCGACCGAGTATCACGAACAAGCATCACGGCATTGTTCGTGCACCTGAAACACCTTGCGTAAGCGCTACGGATGCTGGAATCCGTATATCGATCACGAAAATACATTCGCAAGGTTCACTGCTACATTTAATGATCATATACCGTGGGCGAAGTTTTTGCTTTTGGATTTTACAGGGGTTACTGGTTTCGACTGATCTTCCCTTCTCTCTCCTATAATACCTACTCTTGACTGACCATTCTACGTCTGCTCGTTCGTTCGTTTGTTCCTCGCATATCTCCACTTGTCGGACCCTTGTTAGTGCATTTCAATAGGCTTTATTTTCGTTCGGGACCGTTGCGTACGAATTGAAACGACCCTATCGTTACCGATCGCCAATACGATTCGAAGTGTGAATCGTGTTCGCATGTATGTATCCGTGGTCCTTTGGGAATTTTACGAGAGTCCTATACATGCCTATATATGTATATATATGAACGTACATAGATATGCACCTTTATCTCTTGTGAATTTTTGGTGATAACGAAAACCGGAGAGAATAGGAATTTATCGTTTAATTTAATGCAATATTTCAAGAAACGACGGGAAATGGTGATAAAGGTAAGATAGGTGTAATGGGAAAAATAAATGTGACAAGGGATTGGGTATTATTGTATGACTAGATGAGGGGGGTTGGAATTGTATGGAAAATTATAATAGAAAATTAAAAAAAATGGTTTCTTAAATTTTCCACACTGACAAATTTCTTAACAATCTAAGATCACATTTTCAATAATAATGCAAACCAATTCGCTTCCGATATTATTAACAAAAAACAAAATCACAAATTTACTCGATATGTTTTTTGCGAACCACGTTCTACTAGATACTCGATAGTCAGATATAAAAGTGAAACCTCGATAAAAGTACAGATGCCTATGAAAGTGCAACCATTTGTGTGAATAGGGTAATGCCCAAAACCCCAAAGGCATTAATACTCGTATTAGTGCAATATGCATAGACATACCCAGTTCGACGTTCCACCATGCGGAATAAAGTATAGTAGCTAGCTACGCGCTAATTCAAAGCGATGGTATGCGGCGATGGAATTAATATATTCCAGATTGGGTTAGTTAAATATGTAAATAAGCTAACATCAGACATACAGGATGCCCTAGATGTCACGGCCGTGACATTACATAAAAGGAAACGCGAATAGAGAAAAAAGGTTCAAGAAGAACAAAAAATATATACCAAGCAGTCCAAAGAATATTCGTAACTCGCCTTCATGAAACAGGAGCACGTGCCGGCTGTTTACGTTATTCGGAAAAATTTTCAACCACCCCCTCCCACCCCAACGTCCCAATCCCATAAGCGCATCGTTCCACTATGGTACCACTTTCAGCGTGGCTCGTCGTTTCCACGAAAAGCTGTCTGCTCCTAGCAAATTCGGGTCGCGGTTTTATCGCGAGCGAACGACTTTAGGAAATATAGAAGGAAAATATTTGCAGCTACGATCGACAGCAAAGAGTTGCGCAACGAGGTTAATACCGAATAAAAATGGTTTTAGCTTTCTTCACTTTTTTTCGGAATCAACGGAATCAAGCTTGCGACAATAAAGTTGGTTAGAAGGTGACAAATTTATTTACCTTTCCCCTCCCCCTCCCGTTGTCCATAGCTAGATGAGATCTTTGCCGTGACGTCATTCAACAGTCAGGAAACGAAAAAACTGTGAAGTTTATTCAGAGAGCAAACGAACCGTCACGGAATGGCGGCATTGTGCGGTGCGGCAGGCACGATCGCACGTTCAGCAACGAAGCTCAGATATTAATTTTCCCGATGTATATAGATGAGTTCAGACTATGCCATAGTACCGCAAGCCAGAGGGGTTGGTAATGCGGGGTGAGAAACGGAAGGGTGGAATGATAGAGGGATTCAAGAGGGTGGAAAAGCTTGCGGATGTTGGCTGATGCGCGCACCGTATATCCGTCCTTCAAGTGCAGTATATGGAATGCCAAAGGGTAGCTAAATTGCTATTGATCGTTGGACAAATATCGTTTACTTCATATCAGCCTTTAGGAGAGCGATCGAATGTCCCTTTATGTAATATCTATATTATATCTGAATTAAATATAATAGGGTGTCGTATAGATTTTATCATATCGAAGAATTATAATACGATGTATTAACATGCCAAAATCATCCCTTGTTCGACTGTCAGTTGGAGAAAAGCCCTGATACTATATACTAGAGCAGAATTAGCCTGTCTCAAGGCGACAATTTCGCGAGTGAATGTCCTTCGCCAAAACCCGCCGTTTTCAGGTAAATCGAGCTGACGATATGCAAATTATATTAAGTCTACGTATCTTCTGTATCACAGTTGCCCGAGTGGCATTATGAAACTTAAGCCATAGCGCACAAGTGTTGTGTTGTCAGTGCGACCCCGTCTGGTTTCCTTCCTTGTGTCGTATAAACTCTAACCCCCATTATCTCGACCTCCTGTGCCCTTCTACTGTTACACAATATATTTATATATATGTACTATGAAAACTAACTTTTCACCCTTATTCTGTCTCTCTCTTTATACTCTGCCTATATCTCTCACTTGCTACGTCACTGTCGAATTACCCTCCTACGTCTTCCTTATACCGTAGCCCATCTTCCTTTTTAGCAATTTCGTAAAACCACCCCCTCCATAAAAGTGTTTTCAATCCACGGGATATTTTTTACAGATTAGAAGATTAATGATCGAGCGTCACGATTAAATTTTTCATTGATTTAATTGTCTCCGAATCGCGTGCAAAGTTTTTCTCCGTGACCTTTGACAGAAAAAAGTCGATTAGAACTGCTTCCATAAAGGGGATTCGATGCGAAGACATTACCAGCACTTGTTCGATATCGCACTGGCGTGTGTATACTAATTGTAAGTACAGAACTAAATGGCGTACGTATGTTAAAATATAAGACGATTTTTTCATGGCATCAATATCGATTATAATTTCAGTGTCACTGCTAAAGATAACGAGAGCCAACTTGTTAAATCGCTTGTATGGCTGAGTTGGACTATCAATTGATTCAAGTTGATGCAATTCTGTGTAAATAACCTTCACGATCGCAATGTATAAATAGAATTTAAATCGTACAGTATACCGTATCAACACTATTGTGTGCTCCAACAAAGTACTTACATTTATTCATACATATTCATCATCCTAAATAGGTATTTTTATGCAACGCACTTAAGTAACACACAGCGACAAAGACGCGAGCGAACCGCGCGAGTCGAGCGCTCGCGAACGACTAACGATAAATGGCGATAACAGCCGATTAGCCGCTCGTGCCATTAAAACGATATGAACGGTACAATAAATATAGCGGTTGGTAAAGGTAGTTAGTGTTCTATTAAAAAAAAATAAAAACAATAAATCTATTTATTGATTTTTATGATATATTTAATGATATATCATTAAAAAGTTAGATTAGAATAAGTTTATTAAAGACGAGGAAAAAGTGAAGTAAGAAAAAATTGCCTAAATTGACATTTTATTAATAAATTATTCATCTGTGGTAATATGGGAACTCGTTTACCACTTTGCAAACTGTAGCGACTCGCGTGAAAATTTCGCTAATTAATTTTTGGTGGAAAATGCCTTCTTCGTAAGTCCCGCACGTGTGAGCTCGTATACAAAGATAATATAATAGTTTAAGAACAGATAGAGTAATCAGTGCTTCGATGAGTAATCGATAATCATATGGTTAAACTTAATGCGATGCGATTAAGGCGGTTATATGATCGATAAGCATAACAATCAGCCGGATGATTGATGATTACTACTTTATACGGAGACCCATTATTTAGTCAATTAATGGCCAAAGGCGATGATTTCCCTTGCTGATATTAATCATGTATACTCGCCTTTTAATCGGCAGCTAAACTGCCTTTTAATACGTATCTGGATTCAGGGTGGCGTAAAAACAACGTCCTAGGACAATTTTCGAAATCAATAGCCATGAAACGCGTAGAAATTGAAAAATTACCACATTTCGAACAGTCCCAATATCCACGTATCGAAATATATACAGGGTGTTCCGAAATTACCTAACCCGGTGGGTATGGCGATATTCGGGAGGCTTCACTGATCACGAAAATAACCTTCGTTTTGTCCGGAAGCTCTTAGTTTTTAAATGGGAGCAGGTCAAAGTTGACCAATCAGAGTGAAGCATCAACAGAAACGTAGGCACCTACGAACTCTGAGTTTTCTTCGTGGAAAATCGTGGAAAAACTCCTGCGAAAATGTCCCGGGAAAAGTACCGGATAAAGTACCGGAAAGAGTCCCGCAAAAAGTCCCGGAAAGAGTCCCAGGAAGCGTCCTGGAAAAAGTACCCGATAAAGTACCGGGAAAAGTCCTGGAAAAAGTACCGGAAAAAATTCCGGAAAATGTCCCGGGAAAAGTACCAGATAAAGTACCGGAAAGAGTCCCGCAAAAAGTCCCGGAAAGAGTCCCAGGAAGCGTCCTGGAAAAAGTACCCGATAAAGTACCGGGAAAAGTCCTGGAAAAAGTACCGGAAAAAATTCCGGAAAATGTCCCGGGAAAAGTACCAGATAAAGTACCAGAAAGAGTTCCGCAAAAAGTCCCGGGGAAAGTACCGGACAAAGTACCAGAAAAAGTTCCGGAAAAATTAAGAGAGAGGATTGAAAAATTAAAACCCAAAATTAATCTGAGTATGATATTATTGGTGCATTAAGG
>JARQTJ010000750.1:72603-98352 GCA_030142635.1 Trachelus troglodyta
AAAGTATCTATCAGCGATCCGTCCTGTATCTAACAACTTTTACTGTAAGCATTCAATGATAACGTTATAACTATTATGTCAATTCTTAGATTCCTCGTCGATGTCCGTTCCTTTATCTGAATACCAGCGTACGCTGCCATAATATTTTCGTGGACTCTTCTTTTCCTGAACACTTCATCCTCCAAAAATGGGCATTCCATCGGCGCATTCATAATACACTTCAATCTTACAATAATAACATTAATCGTACAATTAAATTAGAGAAGCATAAAAAGTATTTAGTGCTGACATAGTACGGGATCTGAGAGAGAAAAGTAGATACATGTAAAGCTTTTATCGTCCACACCAAGTTACGCAATACTTGTAGATGACAGATTTTGGATTTACCTATTGCGACAGATCTTAATATTTCCTACATTATCATAGGATATTGCAGTTTTCAATTAGTGCGTGACTGTTTTCAGCGAGTGATATCTAATAGGCATGGCTTCGCCTGGTTTCAGTCTGCCCATAGCCACTGAGAAACAAAAGCAAGGGAAGAAAACTTGGTGCCTACGTTTCTGTAGATGCTTCGCTCTGATTGGTCAAATTTGACCTGCTCCCATTTAAAAAATAAGAGCTTCCGGATAAAACGAAGGTCATTTTCGTGATCAATGAAGCCTCCCGAACACCACCATTACCGAGTCAGGTAATTTCGGAACACCCTGTATATCATAATATACTTCAATTATAGATATACACAGCTTATTAAATATACGAGTACAATTATCCGCTGTACTTGTACTGCTTGCGCCGACCGCACTTAGATATTTTAATGTTGTGGATGTGGGAAAAAGAAAGATGATGTCAGAGATTAGCGAACGTCGGTATAGACAGATAAATTAAGAAGTAAAATTGGACAACTACAAAGTAGTACATATACATAATATATGCCAACAGAAAACTTGAAAGCAGTAACGAACTTTGGGCAACAAGAATTGCAAGTTGGGCGTTTTGTATTATTTTGACGGTAAAGTCAATTTGCAATCAGCGTTTCCGTGTTTCCTCGTGTTCCTGAAAACGAGCTGGATACGACAAAGCCACAGAGGGAGTTAGTAGGAGTCAGCCCATATATGTATATGTATATTACGGCAGTAGAGGAAGCATGGAAACAGTCAGACGAGCACAGCCCGTATTTACCATAATGCGATAAGAGGCGCATGGTATCGTACATTTAAATGAGCCCTCGAAGACCGCCGACTCCACGCAATTCGTCACTATCCAAATTGAAGCACGTGCTCGGGCTTCTTTGATTGGTCGCCGTCTGATCTATGCATGAAGTCCTATTTCCTTGCTCTATTCGGTTCAGGGTGGATTCAATGCTCCTGGCGCTATAAAGGCTCACGGATATTGGTAATGGAATTGCAAAGAGATTTCCCATCGAGCCGGATGCTTATAAATGGTCGCATGCATGCCAAATGTAACCAAGGTATCATAAACGCCTCCGTTTAACGAGAGGAGTGGGAGTTTGGAGCAGGCGTAAGAGAATATAGTCTATGTATCATATCTGAGTATATTAAGGGATGAAATAGAGAAGGCAGGTTTTGAATTGAAAGCTTATGGAAAATATTGAAACAAGGGAAAAGTAAGGTAATTCTTGAACTTGAACTTCTAAGGGATGATTATGAGAATGAGGTGAATTAACACTTTCTTTTTTAATTTGAGGAGGTATTCATACTTGTTATAGTATTTTGTAATCATTTCGAATTATACAATATTATATATATATATATGTATATGTATAGTGTTAAAAGGTAGCCTAGGGAATGCTGATTTGTAATAAACAATGTTGAATAGTAAGCAGAAATAATAACTCCAAGCGACATGCAAAAATTTTAATAAATAATAGATATGTTTTGTGGTTTGATTTGAATATAAAGTCTGGATCCTAACTAGTAATGTAATAATAGATATTTCTAATCTGTTGAAATTTACTCTTTGTCTCTCTAAATATTTAATTGAGTAAAGAGTTGCTCATTAGATGAAAGCGTCTAGAGGAGTCTTCCACTAGGGAATTCGTGATCCCGGGTTGACTTGACCCTATCATAAACAATGCACTATCTTGGAGATGTGAGAAAGGCTTTGTTTCCAGAGTAGTTGAATGTACACAAAAAATTAGAATAAAATCATAATGGCACGTACTATGGGAGCGATGCTATGATTCAAATTGCTCGTGTAAATACGGAAAGTGATTCTACCTGGTCGAGAAGGCCGTCGCTCCTGGCCCAAGACGGTTTGCTTGTTTTTACGATAGTTAGAAATATCTTTAGAATCGTGGTCAAGCGGGACGGTTTGCTCGTTTCATATTATAAGGAACCCTAGCTAAGGCAACTGGCAGAATATTTAGCTTTTATCGCCGTTTATATACCCTCGGATGGTAGGTGAATTGAGGACTGCGAAGGAGTTATACGTTGCGATGCCTAAATATTGTTATTAGTTAGTATGGAAAGTTATTCGGGTTCGTGGAATTTTATCCTGGCAATCCGAATATGGCTCGATGTACTGGTTACAATATATAGATGTATAATTAAAATCACGTACGGTGTGGGTGTGATGAAATGGCGCTTATGAGATTATACAGGTATTTTGGTAAGCTAAGGACAAAGCGTGTCTCTCGTGTTGTTTCGGTTAGTTTATTTCGCGTTATTTCGTCAAGTGGAAGCGAAAGGAATCCTATCAGTTGAAATTTACCAACTATTTACTATTAAGCTTTGTTAATATAAGCTGCGCATGCGCGGTTTGTATAGCACGAGCGCGGATTAGCTATGTATCGTGACAGCATCTAAAGTAGCAAGCAGACAGTAAGGGATGCGCGCCCTTAGAGAGTTCGAGTGGCCAATTTGTCTGACCCCACCCAGCTACCCTGCCAAGCCTACCTAGTTCAACAGCAACCCCTTTTCGAGGGACACAAATATTATCGCCAAGCCCATGTGCACCATGACGAAAATCCTAAGGGAGGTATACATATAGAAATAACATTTCAGGGGAGAATTCGCTCTGGTAATATATTATAGCTATCCCTGGACATACATCCCTTCTCGCTAAAATACATCCTACAGGTTGTCCTCGCGATGGCTCTCGGCCAAGCGCGGATTGTTCAAAATCCTTGGAGAGTCCAATTTTACATGATTTTGAAAATTCACGAAATTCTTGCTTACACGGTTATCACTGTATCTCTAGTTGACTGTGTATACTAGTTTCTATCTAAAATTCGTGGTGTAGTCATGGTTAAAAATATCGCTTCAGGCTAATGTAAACTGTATAGTGATACTTTTTTCAATTACTGTACGTATTTCATGGTCCTACGAACGAGTCGGGGATTACGTTTGTGTGAGCAATGATAAAATTTTATGGTACATACTATGGCTGATTTCAAATATTTGCATCGCTACATGTCAGGGGATGACTATATGTATATGCAGCACTATGGAACGCGTATTAATTAAATCTGACAGGATGGATGAAGAATCCCTTTGAACCTTGTACGTTCTATTGCAAATTAAAGTGAAGTCCGGCTAGAGTACCGGGAAAATAATTTTCGATATGAATTCCATTCGTGAATTCTAGCATGAATTCGAATATGATTCTGATATTGTTCCATTTTGCATTTTGGATCGAATTGTTTCACAATACTTGTGCATCTCGTCATACCTGTTACATGCGCCAGTTCACAGAGTCCGCTCCTCGATGTAATTCAAATGACTCACTCGAAATACTAATAAAATGCACTTGTGAATTTCGTTTCAAAAGGTTCGTTCGCTCATCCATTATTCAATCATTATAACAGTTGGATCATTTAAGCCATCAGCCAAAATCATACGAAAGATACGACTGTTCGTCACATCGTTACGCGTAACAGTAAATACGTCCCATGTTAACCAGGCATACGGGTATGTACAGATCAACTTTTCAATGGGTTCATAGGGACTAACGAATGATCCACAAAGATAGGTGTGCAGTGAATTATAAAACTGTTCTTACCCGACAAAGCAATGATTAAAAAGGCTCGATATTTCACGAATAATTAAAAAAAATTATTAGATCAACCAATAACATGTTTTCATATATAAACAAGAAATTTTGTCAATTTAAGCGAAATCCAATTTTATGTAATTTCTTTATTGTTACTTTCGCAATTTGACGTTTAACAGATTTCATTTTACCTATTTTAATATTTCCTAATCTTCATCCAATCTCCGTCCGCAAATGCTGCTATGGAATTAAATTCAGGATATCGAGCTAGCTTTCTTTCCTTCGAATTCGACAACATTTCGAATTTCACTTTCAACCGAAACAGCTATTCATCTTGATCCGACTGGGAATTAATTCCATCCCAGGGGTCGGCCGTTCGGACGGCGGGCGATTTTTTCATCGGGAAAAATATTCCCACCCAGCCATTGGTCGACTGGCATCGATCGAAACCCCATAAATTTTCATTAGCTCAACGCCAAATGCACTGTCTCTATCCTCTACTACCGGATGCTCGAGAATCGCTACTGTATATATATATATATATATATATATCTATCCACCTTTTTACCCACTAGTTCATCCTTAATCAACGCTCGTTTCAAACTAATTACTTAATACCGCGGGCAGCTCTTTGTCCACAAACCCCGACGTGCTGCTAACTCGAATTTAAACGGCGCATATACCGCACGCGCAACCCCTTTTCCAGTTAGCCACCCTCGCGTCATTCTCCACTGCACATTTAATCCACTCGAGAAACGAGCGACAGTGGCGCCAACTGTCTCGTCAAAAACTTAACCTTAAACGTCCGAATTTTACAGATCGTTGGCTGACCTCTTCGCGACGTTACCACTTCCACCATACTTCAGCGACACGGAGGAGTTCGTTCCTAAAACATATCGATGAATCACCATATACACTGCATGCATATACATAGATGACATCGATAATACATATAACGTATTTGTATAAATATAATCATATTGATCCAAGGGAAAACCAATTGCACGACGCAACGATTTTACAACCACCATCGGAGTTACTGGATGCACCAAGCATACTGCTACCTTATATATATACAGTTATACACACGTGTACCACTTGGCACTGACTGCCCATGGTTTCCCAGAATCGATACGTCCCTTCATGCCAGCCACGTACGACCTACTACTACTTTGACTTGTACCCTCACGATTTTTAATGCAGAAGCTATGTTTTCCTATACAGCGTGCCGCATCTTTTCAAGGAATTCCAGTAAGAGTATACCATATACATACTAACTCCAAGCAACTGTACTAGCCGAATTTGACTCCTTTATAAAATTCACCCGATAGCCCACATTAGTCACACGTGTCCGAGATCATCTTTTCGCATAAACTGTCAATCGAGCGTTTCGCCAGAACGCATAATACCCACAGTGCAAGTGCATCCAAACACAGTATTCGCAAAATGTAATATCATTATTGTACAAACGGACAGCAGCCTCTCATTTCTACATACAGTTCTCAATATTAATTCGGTGCGAGGGACAGCTAATATCCTGCAGGATCAGGATTCGTGCTCGCGAATGTGCCAGGATCGGGATCACTCGGAGGATTAAACACGTGACATAGTAAATCGATAAGTCGCCATCTACATAATTTCTGTGCCTCAACGGTAGCATGGATTTCGACGAAATTTCCAATTAGTCACGAAATCTCGAGTGTTTCCCATCGAATCAATGTTTTTATCTGTACGTAGGCGCGTACCAGTATATTACTACCTGTACCAGAAAATGGATTATTCGTTCTCTGAATTAGTCCGATTATATTTACTATCACATTGATGATTACATTATATCATATATACGTACAGCACTGTCATTGAATCTATTCCTATTCCTCGGATATCCACACGTGACGTCACAGAGAAGTCTCCCGTGTGCTTTGATCTCGATCATCCTGGCATGACGTCGAAGTTAGTTACACCGTACAGAAATTTACGATTGAACGAATGCCTTGTGAGGGACACACTCTCCCCCGATCAGTCATCCCCATGTCCACTTTCTTGTGGGTTCCCCATGACGTCTACGTCAAATATGCCCTCCTATGACCGGCCGACATCAGTACACAATCGATCTTGATTTTTTTGCATTTCGAAGTACCAACTACCTTATGGATATAGACATTACTATCCCAGGTTGTATGCCAATATCGTGGTAAGCCTGAGGTAAATATGTGCCAGGTACACCTCACCTATTTTAACATATGCATGTATATATATATAGGTGCACATAGATACCAACCTACTGTACAGAGACGTCGACAGGGTTGGCGCACGCGAGCGTCGGGTAGACTGGTTATAACCGGTACCGACTGTCCCACGGGACATGCTCGGTAAACACCAGGAAGCCCAAACGTCGTTATACAAAACGCTAAGGTCTTGTTAGAATTGTTCACACATCGTCAGGTAAGGTGTAGTCCATCTGGCTATGTGGTTCAGATGCGTCTGAAAGCTTCACCCGCATACGTCACTGCCAGTTCTAAGACGCTTTCTGCGCTTTAATTTACGGATGTGTTGGTTCATCATTATACGTATATGTATGACTGGCAGGTGCGGAAAGCAGGTATGACATGTGGTTACGAGAACTGAACGTGATATTGATTTTTTATGAGAAAAGTTGTTAAACGCATTCAAAATTGGAATAAATTTGTAAGTATTTTGACTATTTTGAAATTTGTAAAATAGTGGGTAGTCGAAGTTTACGTTCGAATTCGAAAGGTTGACAAAAAATCCTTGCGATTTTATTTTATAGTCTAATATATACTTCAGTAGTATTTGTCCCGAGTATACTCGGGACAACATGGGTTTAAGTATTGAGAGGAACGCGTAAAAATTTATTTACAGAAGTACGACTAGTCATTTACTTCACAGTGTAAGGTCGGCATTAAAGTTCCGCGGACGAACAGCGATTACATTATGGCAAGAGTATGCGTGTCACATTGTGGCTAGGTTCAAGGCGGATCGTGAACGTTTTTTATAAATACAAATTGAAGCGAGCGACAGCTGCGTCTGCCGCGATACATTATTTATTGGAAGTGGATGGCGTACCAGAAAGAGTTCCAAATGAGCGATGGTATATCGTGGAAATCTACTGAATTTACAGGACGCTTCATTATATCTAGAATAACAGAGACATTGGGGATAATATAATATCGTAGCATGTATATAGAGCCAAGGAAATAAGAATTATGAAAATGGACCGTTCTTCTGCCAAGATATAAATTCTAATTTACCCAAGTATCCTCGCGGCACCTTTTACACATTAATTTCTTAACTGACTATTCGCTGTACGTTATTTTCCTTTCGAGTACCATTTCATATCCATTGCATCTCAAGTATCTATATATATTGTGGGTATACCATTATATCTAACCAATTCCTTTAATAAGGCTATAAGAAAAAAAATGCATACATCACACAAAGTTCGTACCGCGTAGTAGGAAACGCTGAGCTAGACGTCCTTTTACCCTCGATCTTTCAGCCCTCTTGGTCTTCAACATTTAACCCTTAGCATTGAGCAATTCGGCCTGAGAGAGCGACTCGCTTTGAACACGGTAAAACTCTGGAAAAATGACGTACTCTCCCGCCTGACTTTCACGAAACTTTCTACTTCCAAGGAGCAATTCAAGTAAGATCGTTTTTACGTTAACGATATATCCATAGGAGGAGACGACTTTTCGGAATGTGTTACCAGGTATAGATATGTATGTCCTAGCTCCCTCGGCTACAAATATAATTTGTACGTTCTTATATTTTTTCCATTTTTTTTTAATTTCTGTATGTAATTACCTACAGATACTAATGGAAAAATATTATTGTCTCTCACCATGATATTTAAGCACACAAAATGTTTTGCTAAATATATACGAGATTTCGGTGAGATGACAGTGAGATTAATGAATTAGTGAAATTTAAGTAGAGGATAGTGCTAGTCCGAGGTCCATTACAATACCAGAGACAAGTCGTCCGGACAGTGGCCGGCACTTGTACCGACTTGGTGTCTAACCAAACCGAGCACGGTGAACTTAGAAACAAGAAGATGGTGTGAGAGAATTAATGAGAGAGACAGAAAGTGAGCGAGAGAGAAAGAGAGAGTGAGTGAGAGAGAATGGTGACAGAGATAAGGAAACTCTTAAACTCGATGACAACAACAAGGATCAAAATGCAACAACAGTGGCGCCACCTCGAAATCGGCTTAGGTGAACAAAGAATAAACAAAGAACCGAGAGTAACTTGCAGTGTTACTTTAATTGTAATTCAATGTTATTTATAGTTTGAAGTCTGTAAAGATCCTTTTCACCGAGCAACTTTATATCTCCTGATCTTCCAATCTCTCTTTAAGGTACTTTAATCATATTTATGCCTATATTATAATTACTATTTTATTTTGTCCTTCACATTCAATTTTTCATCTCTGCTCTTCATTTTTTATTTTCTTTGAAAAAAAAGTGAATGAAGTACATTACCCAAGCGAAACAAGACGAATGTACATACACAGAAAATGTTATGTCCACGATATATGTATAGAAATTATTGTATATTCGAGATACGTATACTTTTGTATGTACATTGTTATATACATGTATACTGTTCTCGTTCACTATACCCTTTACTGTTTTCGACTTTGAAGTAAAAGTGCAGGTGGTACATAATGCAGAACCGTCGAAAAAGGCCAACGTATCAGCTCCTGCTCCGGAGGCTGCGCCTGTGCATCGTGCTATGAAAATTTATTCTCTCTGGTCACACAGACGGGGTGGTTACCGGTTATGGGGTGTAGCTGGCATGAAGTCAAACAGCGTTCATAATTTACGTAGTTTCGTCTGTGGCCGGAGTTCCGCCACCGTTTGCCATGGCGAGTATCACAATAATTCTAGCGTGCGCAAACCCCACCCATCTCATCGCCCCACCCGCAGCATCCGATATTATGAATTCAAGCTCCGTGGAGCTTCGTGCCAACGGCAGACCAACAACTGTTCGGAAAACAACGAGATTTATAGAGATTCCCATAACGATGCATTTCGTTAATTATTTCTAGAGTCGGCCCTTTGTGCTTGGACAATTGTTTTTGCTGGCCTCCAACTTTGATTCCTTTTAACACGTGGATAGACAATTTTTTAATACCCTTCTATCCCTTTTCAACTTTATGTAATTATTTTCAACTCCCCTCCCCCCCCCCCCGTCTTCCCCTGTACTTTACTGCATTTCTTTCTCGCCTCTGAATTTTGGATTATTCTTAACTAACCGATTCTTAGAGTTATCTATAGTAGTCCAGTTGGAATAGACATGCGACCTCTTCAAAGATCCCACCACAGCGCCAATTTTTTTGGAGGTTGTTTGAACCTATAGGAACATGCCCTCAAGTATTCGTAAAAATCCTAGTTGCATTGTAACAAAAAAAAATTATTAAAAATTAAAAAGTCAATTTCTTTGTCGATTGTTGTATGGTTTAAAAATAAATACAATAAACTTATTGTGACGAATGAAAGTCTGTACGAAATGAAATTTTATTACCATACCCTTCCCCATTAATCGAAAAACTATTTATAGGCGTGGCTATATTGAAATCGAGAAAACACAATAATTATTGGGGTAATTAATGGAAAAAATTGATTTTCAAGGGCATAATCGTATTTGCGAGCAAAAAATACGAAGAACTAAAAAAACAACTCTCTACGACCATTTTTAAGAAAGATAATGAATTTGTTAACTAAGCTGCTCGAGGAGAGTTGTGATCGGAATAAATGATTACCCGTAACGAGACGAACGCTCCAAATGGTTAAAATTATATTGAATCTCATGCCCAAAATAATAGAGAAAGCTCACGAATTCGAATTTTGCAAAAGTCTTGACTACAACAACGGTAAATTGTAAAAACGTATAAATATCGATATCTCGGGTTGTAATTAAGATATTGCAAATTTTTTTTTTAAGTTGCTCGTCTTACAAAAACGCATCATAATCTTGAAGAATATCTCAAATATTTACATAATTCAAGAACTTATTTCTATTTGTTTATAAGCAAAAATTTTAAATCGTCGAGAAACGGTGTTTTTTATTAACGAAAATGTAAATTTTTTTTTAATTGAGAATGCACATGATAAAACGAAGCTCCTGAAATTTTTTCTACACTGTGAGCCTTCCTCGGAGATGGGAATTTGAAAACTCCGGATTTTCGTAGATTGGAGATTGTTGCTTAACTATATCACGTAGATCAATAAATCTTGCACGTGCCTCTTGGGGAGGGTTTTCTCTAGACGATGGATGAACTTTGAAATGATATGTTGATAAATGGCCGATAACGGATGCAAAAAGCAAAATGAGAATTATTTTTTTTCATTGCAATTAACTGCTTAACTAACAATGTTAGGTCATTTTTGTATAGGACTTTTTTTATAGAGGGCATTATGACGCACAAATTTTGTAGGAATCATTTTTCTATAAAATGCATAACAAAAAAAAATAACGAAAAAAAATCGACTTTTTAATTTTTAATAATTTTTGTTTGTTACAATGCAACTATGATTTTTACGAAAACTTGAGGGCATGTTCCTATAGGTCCAAAAAACCTCCAAAAAAATTGGCTCTGCGGTGGGGTCTTTGAAGAGAAGTCGTTCCAAATTTCGGCTATTCCGACTGGACTATAGCTATAGACAGGTATAACTAGATTAAAGTACAGGGTGCTGTGCAAAGTATCAATTTTGTAGAAGTACTTGTTTGAGTTGAAAGGTTGCTCTGCATTAAAATCTAGACATTTTCTTAAGGGCTGTACTACTATCTCGTACTACTGCTATACTACAGAGCAGTTTAGTTATACGAGATGCCCTAGAGCGATAACCATTACCAAATGCCGGCCTACCTGCAGGTAGGCAGGTATTCTCGTTGCAGGGCATTGTGTATAAGTTGTAATTGAAAAATCTGTCGCAGGAGGGCAGTACTTGCCGATCAGCACTCGAGTGAGAGAGGCTTTTTACAGGTTTGGGGAAGTATGTAGCGACGTACAATTCAGTCTTCCAAGAGCCGATCTGCTATATCGTACTCTTGGACGCCTACGTTTTTCGGTTTTTCCTTCCCTCCACTATCTATCATTACTCTTCTGTCGAATCACTTGATATTACTGTCAATTCGTATCCGAGTCAAAAAATATATTCATCGAATGACCAGAGCTAGATCAGCGTGAATAGAACGAAATCAGATCCATGTGGACCAAAATAGTACTTATTTTTTTGACTCGGGCAGTAAACACCAAGATTGTGAAAGCTGTCTATTTGGCGTATAGCTTCATTTGTAATCACCTAGTAAATTCTAATCATCTTCTGCTGGTAACATTTTGTGGAGATAGACGATTATCAAGATTCGCTTCGGAGACGAACGTGGTTCCTTACGTCTAACCTGCATCGAGCATCGGCCTAGTAAAATTGTCACGGAGGTTGTAGTTTTAATCATGATACCTCAAAGGTCTTTCAACTTTTGCTTGGGGCTACGTCCTTGGTCTTGAACAATTATTCATTACACGTATCATCATCTTTTTCTTGAGGTTTTTTGTCTCTGGCTTTCAGCCCACGTCGTACCGTCTTTTCCTATACTCTTTCCTCTTTATCACCACTTCCAAAAAGTCGTAACACAGTAAATCAGTCTATTTAAACAAATGACCCGCAGACAAGTAAATAATTAGTCGGTATCCGAAAATACACGTAGTACAAAAATAATCATCAGGGTCCAATCGTCAAGTCGTCGCGTAAACTAATCTCGAATGTCAAAGGATGGACTAGCACCTGTGAATTATACTTTAAAAAAATTAAGAAGAAGACGAGGATCTTGCGATGAGTCACACTTTATTTTTTTGTTCTTATCTACTGACGCTAAATATTTGTGTAAACGACCATGCCTAAAGATATACTTTTGCTATACTCAATTCGTACCAGAAATATATGACAGATCAGCGTAATATATTTTAGTCATGCATTTTTGAAGTATACACCCAGATTAGTATAGTCTCTTTGTCTATTCTATGCAAAGAGACTACCCTACCCTACACGTTCGCCATACTAAATAATTAGTGCTCGAGCTGATACCGAAAAACGAGTACTCTTTTTTTATCCATAGTCGATCGCACTTAAGGAAATGTCATATTCTTTGAGGGGTCTATCCTGACACAGATGGGGTACATTAAAGACCAACTGAAAATTCTTCGAGACTCTGTTAGCTACAACGTTCGAGGCCTGTCAATTTGATCATATACAGTATACGTAATATAGTATAAGACTAAGATGATTTCTGATGAAAATACGTTAAGATATAGAGAGATCCAAGTTCCACAGCCAGTATAGATCGAAAACCCTATACATCGTGTTAAAGGTGGTGGCACACCAAGGGATAAAAATGAGAAGCAAGAAAAGTAGTAATCGCTCGTAACTTCCAAATAGATAATACGTCTAAACCGCAGAGACGTGTTCAAAAGACGTGGTTGGATTCGAAAAGACAAAATCTAAAAAGTCGTGGAAAAGTCAGAAAACCATTTGACCCAACCCGAGGGCGACCATCGCAAAATTAGTATCGCCATCCAAGTTAAAACTGAATGGCTATAACGAAGAGTGCCCTCTGTGGTTGTTACACAACCCCATGGTCGCTCCAAGCGAATCTCATACCCTCGGGAGTCATCCCTCAATTTCCACCCTTCCGCAACCAGCTCTATATTCCCTTCTTCCTCACAGACTCACGCAGGAAGACCGCGCTACGTGCTCCTTTAAGAAGCACTGTTGTCTTAAGTACGTGACAAGACCGAAATGCCCGCCTGGCAAATTTCACCCCAATACTATGTATTGCAGGGTATATACGTTTTAATGAAACATAAAAATACGAAAAAAAAAAAAACGAAACACGCTTGGCTATTACGTCACAAACGATAAAAATAAACGACAAATAGAAAACTTCGAAATTTTACTTTCTTTCAATAATTTTTCTTCTCTTCATTTTCGCATTAATCCCGGTTTTCAAGAGTGCTGTAGAAATACATCCAGAAACACATCCCAAGGGATTCAAAGAGATTTCGACCAGTGTACGTTATTCAGTGGGGATTGTCGCGGTCCGAAATCACCTCAGCCCCCCTCTTCATCCGCCCCTCGTCGTACCGCTTGCATCCGTGGAAATAGAGACAAAAGGGGTGCGCATGGCTGAGGATTCGCGAAAAGCTGAAAAGAGACGATTGTTCCGCAACTGAAAAGTTTTGCATGGCCGGCGCGGCAGTTTAAGTTTTCGACCGAAGTTATAACGAGAATTGCTCGACGTGAAGTTCCGACGAAGTTTCACATAGATATACGTCTTACTACTTCTCTTACCTTAGATTTCTTTCTTCCCTCCATTTTTTCTCATCCCTCTCCTATCTTTTTGTACCTCTACCATTTTCCACCCTCCAGCCCCAACGGACTATCCGCGTTTTCTCACGTATGCGACCACGGAATGTTAACGTCACATGCTCGCCGACCCCTCCACCCCACGTAAACCCCATAACTATACATACGCGTACACTGCATATTTTTTCCAACGCTATACCAGCAGTCGCTCGGTATTCGTGCGATGAGAATAAAATGTCGGCATATTTCAGACTTATTGCCCGACGCTGGTACTCTCTACTTTTATTGTAGCCAGTTTCATTCTTTTCGCGGTTTATGGTATTACCATGGTATTACACGCGTTTCGATGTTGCACGCTAAACTCTGCGTATGTAGGTGTACGACGTGTATCTCTTTCTATACGAGTATTTGTATTAGCTATGTTGCAGCGTAAGCTACGCATAATGTTATGTCCCGTTTTCATGGGAATTTCGCAGAATGTTAGTACGGATGGGCTAAAAAGTGTTACGGGTGTGCAGAGTATCGCGAGCAGCATGAAGTTTCTTTAGGAAATTACAAGTAAAGGAAAATAGAGAGACGTCTGACTGTAACGACTATAAACATCATGCAGAGCATGGGAAGTTAGAATACAGAAACAAAGTGAAACTGTGGTAGTTGAAGGAAGATGGTCCAGTGCGTCGAATGAACGGATTAATTTGCATCGAGTTTAACGTTGGTGCTTCTTAATACAGTCTGTATGAATAACAACCCTTGCGAGTGAGTATAGAAGTAAGCCTAAGCTAACTTTATATCAGCCGTATGCGTGGAGGAGTCGGAGACGGAGACGGAGACGGAGACAGAGACCGAGACCGAGACCGAGACAGAGACAGAGACAGAGACAGAAACAGAGACAGAGACAGAGACAGAGGGAGAGACAGAGGGAGAGGGAGAGGGAGAGGGAGAGGGAGACTCTACTCTCCTTCCGCATAATCACTTTCCGAGGAAGAAAGAAAGGTTACGTTAGTTGTGCTCCAGCGAATCTTATTTAGCCTCGTTATCCTGAAGCGAGTATCGTTCCCAGCGTCAATCTCATCCCTTAACTATGGAACGATGAACGAACTTTATTTCTCCCGAGAGGAGTATAAACGCATCTTATACCTTTTTTTCTAAAAAAATAAAATAAAAAGGAAATATGTCTCTCAATTTGCTACAGCCCATATAGCTAGTTGAACGACGAATGGGAGAGTATAATCCCATGCGGGAGATGGATCGTTGGATGTTGATAAAAAAAGACACCCCTAATGCTGCTGGTATCATATATACTACAGAAAAAAACATAAGGTGATAATTTGATAACGTTGATTCGAAATTAAATCGAGAGATGGAAATGTTAAGAAACTATACGTGTGTCGCATTAGTACAGGATAGACGGGTCCTTGTCTCTATTTTGATTATATCCAACTGGTGACATCTTGAGATTCGTTCTCAGTGTCGCGAAAAGGGGTAAACAAAGTTATCTGAAATAACAACGGGGTACGTAGGATCGCCGTTAAGTTAACGCTCAGGCAGTAACCGTGCGGCCGGCGTTGGATTTTATAACGCGGCAGATGGAAGTAGCTCGGAAGAGCCTGGAAGAATCGTATAGCCAAGCGTCGGAACGGTTGCCGTAGAGTTGGCAGGACTAGATGGTGCTTGGAGCAGCTAAACCCAAGATGTACGTAGGTATACGCTTCGTTCTCCAACGTAATGCCCGTGAAATTGTCTCCTTAACACGTTGAATTCTGAGACGGAATATAGTGTGCTAGTACGAATCCATAAGAGATACCTACATGTTGAAATGCTGGAGGCATTTTTTTACGAATAAAAATACTTTTTGCAAAAAATTTTTGAATATATTAGCAACAGTGATATATGGGACGAGTGGCCATTAAATATAATTGTAATTGTACATGAAATTATTTGATGCGAGTGTCAATTTAGAGAGAATTCATATATGGGTAAATATTTCATTTTTATAAAGTAACGTATAAACGATACAAGAGCAATTTTTCAATTGCTTATACTGGTATGCGTTGGGCAAATACGACGTGAAATACAGAAGAAGGGAAGAAGGATGGTATTATTATTATTATATACATAAGGGGCTAAATACTAGAGTGGTTATATCAGGATGAAAAGTGTATGAATTATTTCGGAAAAGCTAATACATTTTATTTGTCCTACGAAATTTGAAGTGCTGACCATTCGTTATATAACCCCTTCATAATTTCATCAGGCTACATGAATAAGTACTTTGAGTCAAGTGGTTTTCGCTGGAAGTATCATTGAAAATAATATAATGAGCCGTTTCGGGGTAGCACGGAATATAAATACCACCTACGCATACGTTTCTATTTCGCTAAGTGATGGAGAAAATCAATAAAGCAGGAATTTCAAATGTTTCTATATGAGCGATTCAGCGATGCGCACCCATAGGCGTACCAACGTATATTAATACACATTCATATACGTTATATATGTATAGTAAATTTCTAAAAACTAGAGGTGTTTCGTTAACACGCGATAGAGATTAACGTTTGTTGCCTTTGTAAGGGAAATT
Source organism: Trachelus troglodyta (assembly GCA_030142635.1). Taxonomy (NCBI): domain Eukaryota; kingdom Metazoa; phylum Arthropoda; class Insecta; order Hymenoptera; family Cephidae; genus Trachelus; species Trachelus troglodyta. Next base: position 88,582 of record JARQTJ010000750.1, read on the forward strand.
GCGGACGGCACACCGACGGCACCACTGTAACTCGTAGAACGCAAGGTGGCATTTGCCCGCGCATTTCTCTCACACAAACGACCCTCTTAATCAATCGGCAGCACCTTTATCAATCCTGCGAAACCCCCCCGGGTGGGGTCTCAAGCGCCCTACACCATCGTGGCCCTCACCCACTCACCCGACGAACCAGCCCAACCAGCCCAACCAGCCCTTCAGTATCCATCCCTCTCTTGGAAACTAAAGCCTAAAGCCGTCGTAACAAGCCGCAACTTCAATAAATCTTTCTCTGGGGCATTCGGCGCGTTGTGTAGCAATGGAATGAGTAATGAAGATCGCATTGATCTGTAAGCGTAAGTAGAGAAGAAGTGTGAGAGCCACGGGAAGGGAGATACACCCCTAGTAAAATTTATCCTGAAAAAGAGTTCAATAGGACGAACGGAAATTATTTTACAGGAGGAAAAAGGGAAAATTGATTTTTCAAAATTTCTAAAATACACCCGCTATATGGTGATTCAATGATAAAAGTCAAAATTGTTGTTGTTTAGATGTAAGATGTTCTGTTCTTTTAGGGTGGAAGGAGAAATTTTTTAGATTATAAAAGGTCATTCAGCGTACGTGGAACAAAAGACGAGTAGTTGATGGAGTTTTGATACAGGAAAATGGCAATTTTTTTATCTTTATTTTACGGGTAACGACTTTGTCAGCAAAAAAAATGGAGCATAACATAATTTTCGTAATAAAATTAGTAAAGCATTGATAAGTAGCGGGAATCGATAATCACGAGCATTTATATCGACTGTCATGGCAGACAAATGTATTTCTCTGTACATGGAGAGAAATAGAGTTTCACTGTATATCATGTGATACCAGTCTTTCATAATGATCCAAAAAATATACATATATATTCATGCATTATACATATGACTATAAATATTCGTTAGCACGTGAATTATCGCTACAATCTTCGTGTGTCTTTAATACTGCCCTACAACTTCGTGGAGTCAGTACTCAGATTTCATGCTTTTTATACCCGAAACTGGAAACCTCATTTTGCTCTGTGTACTAATACAATGTGGGCTCTTTATCAATTTTATCAGACAAGGTACGGTACTTCGTTATATATACATATATATATGTAACTGAATCTCATACACGAATTTACAGAAAGAGAGCTCCTACCCGCTCGATACAGCATAATTTAATAACGTGGAGGCAAATCCTAAAGGAGTTATACGACATTAAGCCATCCAAGAATAAATCACGCGTAATCTGCTGATCTCATGCTTTGAAGTATGGGGATTAATTGCCATCCGAAAAATAGTGAGGATCATCCCCATTATAATAAATTCACGAGTGAGGTCGGAACCGCGATGTAGATCCGCGACAATTTATGCACTCCTTAAGCTAATTATTTATTACGGCTGGGAAATTGGAATTTTTCTACTAGCTGAAGTAAATGAAAAACTGTATATAGATATGCACATATAACCCGATCTGTCATGATTTTCAATCTAATCTATATTTATCCTGAATATAAATATACCTATAGTATGTACGTAGTCAGATGTCGACTTTGAATGATTATTTTATTTATTGAAAGGGAAATGATAAAATTACATTGAAAAATATATTTCATTGATATTTAAAAATAATATTTCGAGTGTACCTGTGCCAGCCGCCCCTAGCCTCAGGACAGCGTCGCCTTGCAGTGAGATGGAGAGAGTGGCGGTGTCCTCGAGGCGCGCAAGGACCTCTTCTGGGATGTCCTCAGGTTCGCGGAGGCGGAGGGTGACCTCTCCTCCGCCTCCGCCACTTTGGCCACCCCCACCCCCTGGACTCGTCGACGCCGAATACATGAACACAGATCCGTATCCATGCAGCGACTGCAATGGCAGCCTCACGCCGCCCACCTCCCCGACCGGACCCTGAAAAATCACAAGGACCAAAAGCATAAACTTCGGGCCTCCTATAATTTGACTAACTTTATGTTAGACTACCGTTACGTTATAGAATGGTATTATATATATAGGATATATATGTATATAGGATATATATATATAGTATATATAAGGGCTATTAAAAGACGGTGACGTCATGCAAAAACATTCATCAAGTCCCAGGAAACACTTAGGAATAAAACATGGCGGATCACGTAGGAGAAAATAGATGAAATGCCTGTTACTCTTTATTTCAAGTCTCTTTGTATCGGTGGAAGAGATGGTACGGGGAAAATTTAATCTTTTTTACTACGATTAATCGAATATAGGTTATTTTAAATTTAAGCTGGAGTTTTTTTCTGGGTCATCCAGTTCCTCCAGGATTGCCTTGCCCTAGTGTCGTTCTTATATTTTTTTCCAGTGAAGCTCATATTCCATTTTCATTCCTCTCCCTCCTGAAAAGCTTATCAGAGTCTGTCACATTGTAGACTAGCCGAGGCTAATTTCCGATTTTTCAATATTTTGGTAATTTTTTATTAAAAAAATTTGTTTACTCCATTGCTGCTTTTCTGTTGTTAACCTCCAGAGTGCCATTTTCCATTTATTCAACGTCACATTTCTCTTTTTAATTTATGTATGATTTTGGGGAAATGAAAAACTTTATTGACTATTTATGCACATACGCCGAATCTTTATTCGTGTAAATTCTTATTCCGCTTAGCAATATCGACTTCCCTTGGATAAATTGTATCCTGCAGGGTGGCACAAAGTCATGCACAGGGGATCGAACGAGAGGATTTTACAAGATGAAAGTAGTAAAAAACATTTTAAAAGAAAGAAAACGGTAAAAGCTTCTAGCTGCCATACACGTTACGAGAGGAGAAACAATATGATTTATTGATTTCAAGAACTGATCCTTGGAAAACAAGTGAAGCGAAAACAAGTCAAATAGACGAAAACAGAGAAACAAGTCAGCTAGAAACAGACAAAGAGGTTAGACAAGAGTATTGTAAAATATGACGAAATACAAGAGGATATCGAACGATACAAGCAGACAGGGCATACATTTGAATTGGCAAGGTAATAAAAAATCCAGTAACCCCATCAATCGTTAATAAACGCGTTGAAATATCGTGAAAATCCATAATACCGATATTTTCACGTAATACATAAAAGCGCACAATACGTGTTCGCTATCGCGTCACGAATATAACGATTGTCACAATAATAAATCTGTATCGTCATACAGCTAAAATAAGGAAGCACAGAGGACGCGTCATGGCGTCTGCTATAAATTCGCGCCACCATAAATTACGTGGCCGTCGAGCGAACTTCTCTCTTCCAGAGAGACGCGACTGGTTCCTACAGTTTCGAGGTACATAAATGGCGGGCGTCGTTAACAGCGTGCTGGGTGTGAAAAAAAAATAGGGGAAGAAAAAGGGAAAATGGTCAGTTGCCGGAGAAGGGTGGGAAAGAGGCACCGGTGCTGTGGGTAGTTCGAGTGGTTAATGCGACAGTACTTAGAGCCGGGACGCCATGTTTCAACGGCGCATTTGGTCGTTGGGAACCAACAGTCCTGTTCCATTATTTACCTAAATTGATTCGTACGGCGGACTATTTCCGCGTCACGTATTTACAGGTATTGGACGGCAAAGCAGGAGGCACACACGGTGCGATCGGAGTAATTTATTTTAATGATCATTTTCGTAATGGCCTTTTGAACATGGCACAGCCTGAATAGACCGCGTCCCTATCGCCCTATATGCAAGCTTATAGAAAACGCACGGTAATAGAGCCTAACGAAAATAGCACCAATGCTATCATAGACCAAGTTACCAATTCTGTGCATATGTTACTAATATGCGTATAATACATCAGAAACTTTATATCGTATCAAGCTGCATCACCGTGACAACGAATTATCCGTTACGAATTTCAAGTTGCTTATATATTTGTTAATACAAATTTAATCTCCTACGACTTCATGTACTCGATCGACTAACTGATACAACAATATTATTCATTTTGGATCCCGATCGTCGTATGACGTGTAGAAATCAGGTCACACGAATACCTTTTACGTTGTATCCTACTACGAGAAGTAATGTCAAACATGTGGAGTGTAGAAAGTAAATTACATTTTTTCGACATTTTCGAACCCCCCGTAATCGCCGATAAGCAAAGAAACCAGAAACGCATTAGGGACGTCCATTTCACTTTGACTAGCTTTTCTAATATGAGGCTTGTTCAGTGAAATTGTTCTCGGACAGAGTGTCGGCCTTTTATGAAGGAATATTTGATTTCCCTAGTGTAACTCACGCTATCGGATGCCTAATGGTAATGGCACAATCGACTATCGGTTAGGTTACTCTTTGCTAATTCCTAACTATACTACTTCCTAGGCGTTCCTGATCGGCTGTCTATTTGCCTTGCGTTCGATACCTTCGGAAAGTGTACGTAGCGCTAACGTACGCTTCGATTCCTGCAGCTCATGGGAAATGTACATTAACGAGAATACATTACCAAGTTAGTACAAGGGAGATTTAAAGATTGACTTGAGGGACTTTAGTCAAATTGTCAAATTTAATTGGTAACGTTAGTGATGTGTCACGGTTATCGTATATGAGAGTTATGTGATTTTGTATTTATCGTAATTTTTATTATTTTTTTTAATAAAAATGTTTGTTCAACAATATATACTATTAGCAGTGTTATCCTTTGTCCTATAAGCTCAGAGTACATAACGTCTACTTGAAACAAGTTGAGGGGATTGTAATGCGTAGGGGGTTGTATCCACAGACTAGCCTTCTACCGTACGTAACAATATTGGGTTCGATGCATGCTATCTACGTCACCCCCGAGGACCACTTAACGCGCCTTTTATCCTCCGCGAGTACTTCGAGGGTTATTAAACACCAAGTAACTCGACCCTGCTTAGGCTAAGGCCGTCCTCTGTGTTTATATTATTTCTTTTCATTTTTATTGAAAATTTAAAAGAGCACTTGATTACGATCTTTGACCCTCCATTTGACCCTCCATGTTGAAGCTTCTCATCTTTTTACGGAAAATTTGTGTGTACTTAATTAAAATATTAATTTTGAACTCGAATAAAAACATACTAAATTCTTCACTCGATTGCATAACTTTGTACTTTTACATAAGCAGACATTTTTTTCATTCGATCAACATTGACTATTTTTTCTCTTCAAGCTCGCTGGTACTATCATTATTTGAAACGTATTGTGTGTTGTGATTGAATGATAAAAGATGCGGTTGGGCGGACCGAAGTGCCTTCAAATAGAAATCAAGAGAAAATTGGATCGTTTCAAACTTACATTATACAGATGAGCATTTCAGTGGGATTATTAACTATACCGTGTTATTGAGCATATTTTTTTCAAGGAATGAAAAAATACGGGAGGGTGAAGACATTCGTCAGAGCGCCACTGTATATTCTCATATTTGCCGCAGGGCTCGTATATCGAAGATGGAAAAATGTTCATCCCTTAAAGTTTTATAAGAAAACGAGGTACGCAAGTGTCTTCTGTGGCTACGGAGAAGAAGAAGAATAATGAGAGGACAAAAAACACGAAGTACCAGCCATTTTTGAACCAATTGAAGTAATCGACTAGCGTTAAGAGTTGCCAACTTTCAACAAACATTTGTATCAGCCTGCTTCCCAATAATGACAAAGTTCGCTAAAGGGAGGGATTTTCATATCAGAAATTTTTCTCGTTTACGTTGAGCCGTGTAGTAAAAAAATAATTTCCTACCTACTCAACCACTTTGATTTACTTTATTACGATCTTATAATCAGTAACGGTTGTTCTTTAATATTCATGGATAGCTTAATAAAGTTTTTTTTGTAACTTAGTAGTCATAACTTTCCCCTTGTCAATACCTTGACTACCAGTAGCCCAATCTATTTATGAGCTGAAAGGCAGCATTACATGAGTAATTAGGCATTATAAATACACGTAAACGCCTGACGAACAAAATGGTTTTTCAGATCAACACGTATCACAGGAAACCATAGGCTCCGTACAAACCCAAATTAGCGTTCATTATTAATGGAGGGTAATATTCCAGAAGAAAAAAATGCCAAGGCCACAATTACAATCGTTTTCGCCGTAATGGAAAATGTTTACATCGAGTGACACCATTGTGGACAAAAATATAACTCGGGACTTGCGTCCATTACAGAGCGACGCGTGACACTGAATTGCACTTAGGGCTTGTCGATGGAAACAAAAAATGGTAAAAAGGCGAGTATCCTGCTTCAAATTCCACTTCAGAGAAGCCTAGCTGGCTAGGTAAGAACACGAAGATGAGAACTTGGGCAAGTAATGGGGGCAGTACGGAAAATTGAATTTTCCCAGGGGACGTGACTGGATGCATAGCATTTCGACGTACCCGTTAGAATGTAAACACTGTCGATGCGATGGATGGAGGATGAGTGGGGGGAGGCTAGTAAGAACTATTATGTCATCGGCATATAGCATGGAACACGCGATCCCTAGTTTAAACTCCTTGAAAAAATATCTGCTCGAATAGACAAAGAGGGGTTAAGGTGGCGGCCAGTAGTTTTCCTTTTCTAATCCTCCCATTGGCTACGTTTCGACTTCGACATGGTGTATCTGGCTGTATAAACGTTAACGTCTGGCGCGTCTCGCTCTTTTGACGTTTATTTACGCTATAGAATTAGTAATAATATTTTTTTTCGACCGCCCCTGGGAATCCTCGTGATACACTAACTTTCCGTCTTTAATGTTACCTACACCAGAACAGGTAGGTTAGATTACCTACGGCTGCCTCCCTCGAAACAGGAGGGTCGTTTGATTTTACGAGCAGCTTGTTGACGAAAATGCCTTGGCGATAAAAACTTGCGTAATACTTTGCCGTCACGTAGAGACGTCGTTCATATATATGTATATGTATATATTTATTTGTATATACACCCTAACCGGAAGTACCACTCTCGAAATATGCCGAAGAAGCGAAATCGCAAAAGTGATAAACAGCTCGAATATAACCGAAGGGTTCAAGACTTCAGCAACTGCCTAACGTATATGATACTGTATATATCTATGCAGGGATGAATGGGGTGCGTTAAGTGTAATGGATGTTTCTGTCGCAAAAAAAAAGAGAACGAACAATGGAAACTTAAGAAAATCACTCCCAGACAAAAAGTAATGACTTTATTGGTTTTGTATAAGAAAGGAAATAAGGTCTTTCTTTTTGGTAAATGTAATAATTTTTTTCGTATGATACAACATTGTCATAAATGACGTGGTTTAGTTACTATCTTAGATTATACTTTTTAGATAAAGTATTTTTATAAACTAAGATGGAAAATTTTATTTCCGATGTATTTATTAGAAGCTTGTAAACCATACCTTAATTTAATCGCAGCGAAACCCATGTATATTGCAAACGTGGGTTAATGGAATTCGTAGCAGACCACTCAGATACTGTTAAGGATATAGAATGAGAGTGAGTGAGAGAGAGAGAGAGAGAGAGAGAGAGCGAGAGAGAGAGAGAGAGAGAGCCGTTTCTGGTCCTCCTCATTTTCATCTGCCTGGAAAATTCACGGTTCGCTTACGCCATCAGCGTGTCACGTCTCGCATCCGTTTCATTTCTACCATTCACTGTAACCCTCCGGTACACACCCCTATGCAGTAGTATATCTATATAGCAACAGGACCATCCTCATATTACAGTTTCGTCATGTCGTAATATTCGCATTAATGGTCGGGTTCAGAAGCCCTGTTATTTAACAACCCCCTTATTTTTTTTAAGTACCGTTTAGGAAAAAAAAATTAATTTCTCTTCTTTCGTTATCCCCTGAGCTCCCCTTAAATAAAAACACGATTCCGCTCTTAGGTAAAGATGCTAGTGAAAATTGTTGGAGATTGAAAATTATTCGATGGAAGAAAATAAAAGTTTGCAGTTCGTCTGCCAACAAAATGTTAAACTGGGTAAACACGCGTGTACGCAGGGTGTATGTAGTATAGAAATACGCAATGGCTAGGGCTCTAGGGGTAGGCGTCACTAGTTACACAAGATATAAAAAGTATGACGAAATGGATGGGCGTTCGGTGTAAATATTGTGGATGCGACGGTAAAACATTTTGGAGCGTAGAAAAACTCCTGGATCCATAAAATGGATGCTGCAGGATGATGCGTGTGTGCATCTATAGAATACAGGGAAAAATGGGGGATATTCGCTGATGAATTATTGTTGCAAAACAGTAGATCGCGAAATGGCAACTAGTATAACGGGAATCCACGCTGAATACATTTGTTTACAGGTTTTCTAGTTACCAGGCAGTCTCGTTGAAATCGTACACGTGTAAGCGTGCGATATTTCTTTTTTTTTTTAACATTTTTCTTCCTTCCATTTCGTTATTTAATTTTTTTCATTTTCCCGTACACGAAGTTACCTTTTATTTTCAAGTATTTGTGCTTTCATCTGTTTGCTCTAACTGACGGTCTACTGATCTGACTTAAACGATTATCATACTGAGCGATTGTAAAAATGCTCCTTCGACGTGACAAACTTCTTGTAAAATTCGTGAATGTTTATTTCGTTGTATCTGATGGTGAAAGGTGAATTTTTTGCGTTAGACAAGAATGTTACAAAAAATAATTTTTGTCGTTACGATTTTTCGACGTGACATTGTAATCGACGATCAAATTATTTTGGTCTATTTAAGTAAAAAATGATAAAAATCACAGCGGGGATGGAAATGCATATTCAAGAGTGGCGCATTGGGAATGATAAACGAAGAAAAAAAAGATAATCATAATTGTAACCCTATATTAAAGGCCTTATTCCCTAGTGAATGTGGCGACCGCATAGCCACCAGCTGGAATTCGCTTTAACGAAAGATTTTGCGATAAACTCGCCACCGCTGCGGCCATTCGATTACACGAGGTATTCGCGGTGCGATGAGGTGACTCGAGAAATATCAATTTAAAAATCCACTCGGTAGACCAGCCATTCGCCGTTTGCTCTCGTCCGGAATAACATATAAGGGCGTTATATACGAAGCGGGTTTATTATAATTATTCTACCTATACCATGGTAGCTATCTATCGAGAAGAGAATTAACTAATTTTAAGCCAATTTCCTCATCTTCAACGGACTGATAATTAACATACAAATGAAAAATAAGTAGCAAATCGATGATTATTATTATACGCGTTGAAAAACCTTTTCTTAATTTTCTTTCCTTTTTCATCAATCGCGGAACTCTCGTCACGAGCGTCCCGACACCACATTCAATTGCCGCTTAATGTTTGACTCGCGCTTATCATATACTCGTATTTTAATCAACATCGATTTCATCGAAGGTCTCGATGTCGAGTTCTGCAGCATTTTCAACATACCGGCTATCTTGAAAGTGAATCTCAAATATCAACGAACGACTATACCTTATACGGCATCGCATCATTCAAAGACACCAACTACACTTCCTGGGTTTATAGGTAAACGGAGGTATTTAGGTTGGCTGGGTCTAAGTATACCTCTGGTCGAGCTGTCTGCTGTATAGGATTCTAGTAATTTTCTCTGCAGTATCTAAAAGCCCCTTTGATGCGGTCGGAAAAATTGAAGTCCCCAAAGACCATCAAAGAATTCGCCTCGATTGTTTTCTTTCGAAATTCCGAGAGTGTCGCGACGCAGCTCGTGCACTTTGGACTTGCGCGAAGAATTAAAGGACATTGGATCCAGCTACTATACACCGCTCTATATCTATCAAGAGACTCGGTCGAGTCTCGCGCCAAGTACAGGCAACCTGCCGTACAAGGCACGGCCCGCCGAGACTCTTTA
>JARQTJ010000750.1:98452-126005 GCA_030142635.1 Trachelus troglodyta
TACTTTTTGTTAGAGGAATGCACAGCACTCCTGTACTTGGCGTAGTTTTTTACACGTAAGTGTTTTTTGGGGGATACACTATAGCTATACTGGAAGAATATAAGAATCGGTGCCCTTGTACCCCAAAAGTCAGAGATCATTGTCTAATACAATAAAATGAAAAAACAATACAAAAGTTTAGCGACAACATTTCTTGAATAATACTCTAGAAATACGCGCAATTAATGCACTAATAAAATATATTAAAATACGACAAAAGTATATCTACATCCATACCTAAAGGTAGAGAAAGAGAGCAAAGAAATAAATTAAGACGAAATTCATTATTTTTTCTCAAAGCGACGTATCCAGCGGGTCCTATACTTGCTATAATAACGAGAGTCTTCCTTATGAAAGCGTTTTCGCCCGAAGCGCTTTTCTTCCATTTCTCACGTAATTACACGAAAGAGAGAAAAGGACGAAATAATTCCTCCCTGGTTCCGGATATCTATATATAGATACATATCAACCTACCACGGTTACTGACTTAAGAACAATCCCATGTACAAAGTTCCAGAATATTATACCACCATGGCGTTTCCTATACAGAGTAAAACTTACGATCCCTACTATATCGACCACCCTTAATAATCTAACAACCCGGACCGCCCCACCTCGTCAGCCATATCAATCTTTTGTTTAGTTTTCAACGCGAGCATCCAGTATATCGTATCAATGACAAACACGTGTAACATGAGTGCAGTTTAATTACCGTGTAATAAATCGGGTTCTTGTACGTTAATTGGATGATAAAATAACGTGTCCTTGAAATGTTACGTCCACGCAAAGGTGTATTATAATGATAATGCCACCAACGCCTAAACGAAAGACGTTTTACATTCCTCGCATATTGTCCCCTAAACGTACAAGTAGCATAAACCCCCACTAGCATATTACTAACAAGTCCAACTATAGCGTTGTCGCAGAGTGAGACGTGAGACTATAATTTTTCTGTCATTGTGCTATACAGAATATATTTATACCGTTTTTGTTCTTTTTTAATACCCCCACGCGAATTCATACACGAATATTCTATAGAGCCTGCAGTGAATGTAACACTGAATTTACTCCCCATAAAAGTCTAGCACGGGCACTACGCATTGCGTTTCATGGCTTATAATGGTTCTAGGTATATTTTGACGATGAAGCCATTACGCATCCATAAACAAACGACGTGAAGTGTTTGTTTTGTGGAAAGTAACGACGCATTAAAAGCAAGGCTTTCATACTCTGATATGGTAGATCATATACGAAGTCCATATGCACGTACAGTGTCGAGTTATATGTACATACGTACGCAGGGTTACACGGGACTGATGCACCACCTGAAGATGGTTCTACAACATCAATTGATAGAAATCAAATGGATGCTAAATTCAACTGGTACAATAGTCCTGAATAACCATGTATAGATATGAAATAGCGACCCATCAACCAACATAGACGATGATCGATATGCTCACCTTATGTCTTCCTCCAACCTATATACGTACAGTCACTATCGTTCATCTCACGCCGAAGCCCACATGTAACTATGAAAATCTCCAGCCGTGTTTAAAAAGAAAATTACATGGCGCGGAATCGATCCTGCCAACCGGAGAAAAGCCGTTGCCTATCTCTATGGGATTCCGCGGTGAGCCTCTAGGAAGAAAAGCATTCACTTCCCATGTTGAGTTTGAAGAAAGACACTTCCTCTTTTTCGGTATTTCTCTCTCTCTCTCTCCCTCCCTCCCTCTCTCTGTGTAATGCACGTACAAACACAGGAGAGTAACACCAAAGAAACGACGTTCAATTGACAAAATACTTATTTATACTCGTCAACGGATTTGGATTTAAGTTTCATGGGCAAGGGGAGTGTAGCATACGGGGGTGAGTTTTATGAGCGATGGCTTTACGGGGTGTAACACGTGCACGGGCAGCACGTAATATACCAGCCAGGCAGGCAGCTATGGAACGTGGAACATACTTTGGCACGCGTGTACAGGTGTGTACGTTAGCGATATATATATGTGTATAGATATATACACCCACACATGCAGGACGTCAAGACTGCCAGCGGGTAGAAATACATACAGGATGATGGTTGGGGGATCCTAGAAGCCTGTACGGGGTGCAAGGTGTACCTCCTACTTCCAGACGGCCCCCTCGTCGCGTAGTGTTAGCATCGCATACGTCACGCGCTAGAGAATTGGGCTTACTACACGAGAGCTGAGAAGTAATCTATCACATCCGCGCCTTCGTTGAGGGACGCCAGGCGTCGTCCTGGGAAATTGAATTATCGTCGAGTTTTTTAGCCTCGATACTCGACGGATTTATATTTTCTTTAATTTTCGCATTTTCAATTACATGACGTGGATATGGGTCGGTGGGTGGTAACATGGGAGGATACTAGGTAGATAGAGGGTTGAAAATATGTAATATACAATCCAAATGTAATATAGCGATACAGATACAGATATCGAAGAAATGAAACTTTCGATCCTTAAGATAATTGCAGGAATCTTCATTGTGTTCGATTATACCTGTCTAACCTAACTTATGTGTCCTAATTTAACCAGGAGCAAAGGGAAAGGGTTTCTCTTTATCAAACGGGACGATTTACGCTTTCGTTGAACGAGAGGCATTTGACGGCGAAGGAGTGGTGGAATACCGCGAGAAATTGGAAAACGGTCACGATAGGCAACCCCGTAAGTATCCCTTGCCAGTCGACTAGGAACCCGAAAGTTTTGAAAAGTTCCCGACCCTGCCCGGAGGCTCCTCCAAACCTATGGAAACTGTCTGCTGAATTAGCCCTAGCGTGGGGTGACTGGGTTAGGCAGATGTCTATGAAGCACGTGATAGAGAGTCTAGAATCTAGAGTTGGTTAAGTAATAAAGTTATAACTTATAACTATATCGTGCATCCCTCATTCTCGCTAATGTTTACGGCCACGCGAGATATGTGTTCCGTTCAAGTGTCGTGTAAACGCATCTAGAAATTCGCACGGGAAGACCTACTTGTATTAAATTTGAGTATCGAGTCAATTTCGTATATTTTACGACTTGATAGTTAACACCATCCTCAATTACCATACAGACGAGATTTCGGCGAAGGAAACTGCACGAAGTGCAGGAGATTGCCTGACTGCACTTGCGTGTCTGATATCTTCGTATAAATAGATAACAGTATGTAAGGGTATGTAGTCTGTATTACTATATAATATTGGAGAAGATATATTTACAATAGCCACAGTCTATGTAGAGGTGTATCGTGTACAAATTTAATTATGAAATTTTCTTAAGGTAGTTAGCACGTTTGCAGTATTTGTTAAGTGCACTCCAATGCATTTACTTGTCCATCGTGTACCGTGTTAGTCTAGTCAAGGTAAAAACATTATATTTCCATAAGGTAACATTTATGCGCGTTTGCAACGTGCAATGACGTTTGCTGGAGATGAATTTCACTGATAGGAATAACTCTATTTAATTGAGTATCGTGTATTGTCATGGTACGTAGGACGTACGAAAGGGAGACGGATGTTTCAGAGTGATCTTTTAAAAGAATATAGGAGAAAAAACGTAATAGTATATATGTGTATATATATACCAATTATTTTGAAAGCTTCCAGAACACAAAAAAAAAGGGGGACTAGTACCAACTTAGACATTTTACCAATTGAGTCAGACATTTTTTTTTATTTTCATATTATAATGTATGTTTCATATAGTATATAGTTCGCGTGGTGTCTCTTTGTCTTTCTTTTTGTAAAGAATTACGTGCAAATATTACATAAAACATTAGGGGCTGTACAATATGAAGTTTCGTGAACATAGAATTAAGTCTCGACTTAATTTATGCTCTGCGGCCAATGTTATCGCAACGATTTTCGAATTTTCGAAAATTTGCACGAAAGGGTTCCTCTTTATCATTTTATTATGCTGAACAACCCCTCTTATATGCCCTTCATCATTTTCAACCCCCGTTGTCTCGACGCGGCGAGAGCTCTCTGATAAATTCAATTAACTGACTGCTCGCGTGACTCGAAGCCACGAAAGGGGCTAATCATCGCGAAGCCACCCTCATCGGTGCTTCTGCTATTTATCCGCACGCAGAGATATTCACGATATGTCATCTCGAGCTTTAATTGTCGCCGAGGGTTTAACGAAGTTGAAAATAAATTTTTATTTAAAAAATCGGTGTATGTCCAGAAACATTTTTTTTGTGTGACTATATACATAATTCATAATGCTGATGGTGATCTAAATTAAGCATCTTTTATATTGTACGTATGTATTTAACATGAGGGGTCGTAAGAATCTCGCGGAAACGACAAGGCGGATTCACAAGAGTGATATACCGTTAACGATTGCAAACTGTATATACGACGTAACCTATTCTGTATAGTATGCATATCGTGGCGTATGAACACCTCGAACTCACGACGAAATGGCGTATTTGCTAATAACGGCTTAACGGTAAACAGCCCATATTATATTACAGCTATAAATTACAGTGCGCTGCGCTATATTTAATTTGCACTCGAGTGGCTGGCGTTACCGCCGCGCCGGTTGCGCTCTTGAAACTTTACCAGTTAGTAGTTACCAATAATTATCCCTGGTGCGTTCGTTGCTCGCGAAATTATAGCGCAAGTTCGTCCCGGCGAAAGTTTCGCAATAGGTGCGGGTACCCTAGATCCACCTTCGCGGACCCAATCTCGGAAATGTTATTTCGCAAGCGATTGCATCAGGTCTTTTGGTTAAGGCTGAGCTTGTGAAACTGTCGAAACCGGGAAAGTTTGCTGAAAATAGGTGATATATAAATTTTATCCCCTTATCTTTGTCTCATCCGTTAACAAACGTTGTAGGGTGAGCATTGTTGCAAGTCACAATGAAACGGCTATGCACGACTGACTACCATTTAACAATGGGCTGTACCATAAGTACCTCAAAGATAATGTGAAGTTACTGGACAAAAAAAAATTTGGGTCGCTATCATGAAAAGCGGATCAAGGGATGGAAGTCTCTCTACCCTATCCCGTAGGTCCAGGACGATTAACCAGTGAATATCGCGTACGTCTACTGGCTTAATCCGTAGCACGATATATTTTCCAACCCGATAGAGGATGTAGGTAGGTACCTAACAGGTACCTACGTTAAAGCGAGAGCTTTACGAGACAAAACGCCGTTGACGAGTGACGACGTCATGCCGAGAATAAAAGAGCGCGTTGACGTTCTCGAGAACCAAACAAAAAGCCGTGTTGTCGTCGCCCGATGGAAACAAAGGGTTATCTTTTTCAATAGGCACATGAGGCTCTGTTACCGCTTCAAGTGTCTCTTGTTTTGTAGATATCGTAAACTAGCATTGCGCTATATACAGAGTTAGTCAGTAGAAACGCACCAACAGAAGTTGGCCGCAAGTGGCCGGCACGGCAGGGTGGCCTCTTCAAAAAAATGACATGTGACTGTGAACGATTCCCATAAACGCAAACTGACGGTTCGCATAGCAATAAGATTTTTGAAATATTTCAATAGTTAGGTTACTGAAATAATTAATTAATATTGTAATGACAAAATGTAATATCGGTTAAGATTTATTTTCACAACAGATTTTTTGCTGCACTTTTTTGCTATATAAGCGTTTCAATTAATTAATTTTTAAATTAATTGCAGCATTGTATTACAGAATTGCAGTTGTGATCATTACTTGGAAATATCAAAATTGTGAATATTTTAAACTTTACATTGTTTTAACTGCAATCTGTTGTGAAAATAAATCTTAACTGACATTACATTGTGTCATTACAATATTAATTAATTATTTCAGTAACCTAACTATTGAAATATTTAAAAAATCTTATTTCTACGCGAACTGTCAGTTTGCGTTTATGGGAATCGGTCACAGTCACATGTCATTTATTGAAGAGGCCACACTGCCGTGTCGGCCACTTGCGGCCAACTTTTGCTCGTGCGTTTCTACTGAATGATTCTGTATAGTTTCGTAGGTGTGTACAGATACAGGTATATAATGTCTTGGACGTAATTCGCAATAATCCCGAGACAAAATCCAGAACGAAATTGCGAATTTTTCTTCTGGAATTTTCATTCCCGTTCCCGCGATATGATGCTACCCTTATTACGACTTGCAGGAAATCTTGTAATTTTTCTTGATGAGTATTAAAGGATTTTACCATCATCCCCCTTTTTCATTGGGTCGATAAACGTAATACGAATACGCGAATTATTACGTATGTACAAATTTCTACCCTCTGTAAATTACAGAGCAGTAGGATTTTTCTCGAGGTAGGATTTGCAATTCACTCTGTTAATCAGATGGTCAGGTCTGTCTGGTCCTGTTAGATAGCAATGGGGTTGTCAAAGTTTCAAAGGGACTGTGAACGGCTATGGTGTGGGCCATTGATATTTTAGGAGATGAACCAGGGATGAATTTTTGCGAAAATTATTGATGAGCTACGGTCCGCTCGTGGGAGTAGCTCCCTATCGTATTTACTTTACCTATATATAGAGAGACTTGTTAAATATGCAACAAATATTAGGGAGTGGCTGCGATCACCATAACCTTTGTAGAGAACGCCATACTACCAACTGGCTCCCTATATACAAGCCATAGACGTTAGAAAGGGTGGGCGGAATAATGTTACGTCGGCCATAATTCTACCCCCACGTGCCCGCGGCATGTTTTATTAACTAATGCGAGACCTGAACCGCGAAACACCGTAAAGCGTCGTAACGTCGTTACAAAGCGTCGGGCGTCGAAGATAACGACGGTTTTATATACTACGTGAAGAAGTAACGTTTGGCACGCGAAATCAAGGGGCAACGAAATTTAGCGACGTTATCGAAGGATAACAAATTTTTCCCTTTATCAGAAGCGTCCTTATCGTGAGGGCAAATCATTTTCCCGTAATGAAAAAGCTTCGAAGTTCCATCCGAAGTAATAAGTGAATATAAAACAGCTCTCATCGGCCAAGCTTATATATTTTTAGATCAATTAAGGAAAACGAATCGAAATGTATATATCAAGGTAAATTTTCATTCCCCGGGTACGTAATTAGCGTAGGGGTGGATCGCTCGAAAGCTTAAGTGGCTGAAATTCCTCGCACCATTCCATAGGCAATGTCAATTAGTTAGACTAATGACTATGCGGGTTCAGGTTAAAGTCTCGCCGCGTCTTTACGTTTACTTTTCTTCCGTTTAAGTGCGCGAGCCGATAGAAGAGACAGGATTGTAGCAGGCGTCGGGACGCGCAGTGAGGTCGTTGCATTCAGCCCCCTCCATATACTCCAACAAAGTAGAAGAGCCCCCATATAAAATTTCGTTCGGAACCTAACTTGCATAATAAAGGACTTTCTTATCAGCCCTACGGAACCAGACCGTAGGCGACGCCAGGATATTGTGCAATATTTTGGACGCCCGAGGGTGCCCGCAAGGGTACCTTAATATTTGTTGTATATTTAATGAGACCAGAAAAATCAGGTCACACCAAGAGCTTTTTCTAGCGTCTATATCGTCTCCTTCTTTCTCATTGCATAAGCATTTAATACCATCTTTACTTTTATTAGCTCTATCGACCGCGAATATATCGTGGAAACCATTCCATCCACCGCCAATTCCCACCTGTCGACTTCACGAGTAATTAATTTAGTTTTGCAATTTTCCTTCCGGCGAAACTCTTGCACTCGCGCCTTTAAGTTTCTGCCCGTTTTACATCGCTCCCGATAATACTTAACTCCCTCCCCCGTCACGCTACCCCCCTCTCCCCTCTCTCTTTCTCGCGGCTATCCATTTCGAACGTCGAGATCCGTACTGCACTTTAAATTGCAAATACCATCAGGCTGTTTCCACTTTTCTACTTTTCAACCTTTCCACCACTTCTTCCTACCGCATCCCTTCCTGTATATCAAGAATTTCCCGAATTACATCGATACTCGAGAATAATCCTGAATCTCGTGGGTGGTGCTTACAGAAGATACAGGTAGATTCGATGACAAGAGTTACCAGGGCAGTGGATCTATATAGGTATATACGGCTGATAGTAATGCACAGAGTGAAAAATGTTATTACGAGATCAGTATGTAATCACGTAGGGAATCTTGAGGGAATAACCAGAGACGAGAATCATGGGGTGGTAGGAAAATTGTAGAATTTCTGTAGAACGACCACGCCCTTAAAAAGGACTTTTCACCGAGCATCCCGGAAGTATCCCTAATCCTAGAAACGTAACCGAGCGTATCTCCCCTACCCTTCCATCTACAGCGATAAGCCGCTCCGCGTTGGGAATTAGGGGTAAGCGGCTACTCACTTCGTATATCTATATATGCACGCACGGAGAACATGGCTGACGTGTCTCGTTCGCAAAATCAGTCAAAGTTTTATTGCACGACGAGACAATAGACTGCGCATATATTCGTACAGTTTGCGTAGGATGGGTCGATGATCGTAAGGAATTGTAGGGTCGAGTGGCAAATATTAGTACGAAAACTGGCGCTTTAGCTCGCCGCTCCACCGACGAAAGCTGCTTAAACACCCATCTGGCTCCCAGGCCCCATTCCCTCCCGACACAATTCCACCCTGGCAACGCTACCGTACCTTCCACTCGGCACTCGGTGGTTAAAAGCTCCAGAGGAGCGGAAACGCAGAGCACCGGTACCTTCCAGCTGGCTAGAACAGCCAATTCGTATATGTACCTACGTTACCTTCAGAAGCAGAGAAGGAGAGGAAGAGAGAAGCTTCGCTTCTCTACCTTCCCTCGTGGCTTAAATATACACAAGTATACATATATACGGTCTATATATCTAGAGGCGAGTCCATGGTAATGCCAACTAATTACCGGCCGACCGGAAGTTAAAAGTGTGGACAAGCCAGCACTTCCAGCCAGCCGACAAGCGAGAAGCGGTGCACCCGACAATTCCCCTGGAATTAAAGTTCGCCACTGTGGTTACCGTCCATTAGGGCTGCGACGGTTTTCGAGCTGGGCAAACGTGTAAAACTCTTGGTACTTTAATCCCCCCCTGTCAACTCCTCTAACCGGCTTTTTTCGCCACAATTTTGTCAACTAACCACACTGACGAAAAACCTGATTACCAGTGTCCGTTTACAAGAGTACGCTATGACGTAGACTGGTGACATTCATGACGATTCTGGAAGCGACATATCGAGACGGTACCAAAGTAGGTGCCATTGAGAATTTCCGAAAGCAGGAACCCTGCCTCGGTTATCAGTAGTTTTTTAAATCGCTCGAAGGGGTTGGTCGGTTTGAAAAAACCGTATGACGGGGTTGTAAACAGGCTGGCGTCAAGGGGCGCCATCCGAAACTGAAATACGATACAAAGTTTTCCCTCGTGACCTCGTATTTTCTTCTTCCTTTCGTCTCTATTTCTTGCTTGTATATCGGAAGCCAAACCGTAAACGGCTACATGAAAGACGTTGACGTATTACGTGCAGATTCTGCGTATATGAATATTATGTAAACAGGATAATATGACTAGCTATATACTTGGACAGATAGACAGCCATATCGTACGTATAGGAGTGACGTTATTTACTCGTTTCAAAGGACTCAGTATCTCTTTCTATCTTTCTCGTTCAAAAGTTACTACGCCGCAAGACCACTCCAGTAAAACGAGCAAGCACCAACGTTCGCGCAGAATATTTAAACGCGGCCATGCAGCCACGTACTTCTGCGCGTCGTCATTTCGAAGAGATCCTCGTCTTGCGTAAAAATGAAAACGTCGCGAACACTCGTCGTAACGTAACTTTTTCATTTCCTCCTGACTTCCGGCTTATGTCGTCATGTCCTGGCTTCTCTGGCTGGCGATACACAATCCTCCTGTCTACGACCCTTGCATGCTTGGCCCGTTATCCTACGTCGTCATTCTGGTTGGCTGGTCGGTCCTGTCGCGGCCGTACCTAGTGTCACGTCCCTTCGCGCGGGAATATCTTTTGTACGTGAGACTCTTGAATAAACATGCACCCGAGAGTATAAAAGAGAACTAAGTATAGCGGACGAAGGCTGGGAAAACCGCGCTGTTACGTGTAAACGATGAAAAATGTTTTCAGGGAAGCCCTGTTGGCGGCCATGCTCGACGTAGAACAAAAGGAGGTGTGATAAGGCACGCGTATATTTTTAACTTAATTACCTTGGCCCTTCTTACAAACACAACCATCTCGCTAGAGGGCGAGCTTTTCCTCTTGCTGGTAGCAACAAAGCAAATAAAAGCACGGGCGATTACGTTTTGTTTTTGAATTACAGGCCGAAATACACACAGTGGCTTCGTAATAGCGTCAGTTTTCATCCCCCAGGTAGGTACGCCTGGAACACAAGACGACTCCGTCTTGAATCTGCATGGAATAGCTATATTTACCTAACCTAACCTAACTGCCTATCTAACAACGCACGTATCACCAACAGCTGACACCTGCCTGCTTGCCGACTGCCTCTCCTCGTCCTTTGCCGTTATGCTAACGGTAGGAAAATATTCGAGAAAAACATCCCAAGGAATTTGATTCCGCCGAGTCTTGACGGGCGGGACGCAAAGTTATGACGTGAGGTTTTAATATTTCTTGTTGAAAAAAAAAAACGAACCTCCGTGAATGAGCTTTTTTGGCAATTTTTCTCTCTCGCGAAATAACAAAAATTCCCTAGGGGGAGTCGTTCATTTTTTTCGGTATCACGATCGATCGCCAGCCAACCGTTACTAGGTTTTAAGAAAAGTAAGACGAGAATAGTCGATAGGTCAATCCTTTAATTTGATTAATTCAAAGACATTTTCCACTCTAGTTTGATCCATCCGGTAGCGACGCGGTGCAATCGGTCATATTTAACGGATCATTTGATGGATTGTGTTCCGGGGCAGGAGACGCAGGGGGGGGGGGCAGGTTGAGACAATGGCGAGGGTGCAAAGAGATTTGAGACAGGAGGGAAGTGAAGTGAGTCGACGGTGGCCCCCTTGGGGGGGGGGGGGGGGTAGCATTAGTCACATTCGCGCATCAGTCACTCTGACGTTTTCACGTGGGAATATTTAACTTGCTGGCAAATTACTGGTGTCGGACACACCGCTGTCGCGGGCAGAACTGAACTTTGCGAGCAACGTGACCCCCGGGGATAGATAAGAGTACGTCCTCCTACGGACGAGCACCGACACTCCTTCGTAGCCCTATTGCGAAGTCCTGTTTAGAGTACGGAATTCGCCCTGGCGCAGGCTGGAAATACCATGAATACAATACTGCCGGGAGGTCATCTACGTACTTAGTAAGGGTGCTATTTTACTGTCGTACAACGGATAACAAGTAGAACTTATTCTCGTTACTGGCCAGCCAAGAAAATCCATATACTATCAGGACGTATATTTACCGACATCCTGCGGGATCTGGGTGGAGAAGGAATATGTGTATATATCGTGGCAGATACGAAAGTTGAGATAAACGACAGGAAGCGTAATTCAGCGATCCGCTTCCGCGTAGACAGCCGCGAAAGTTCGAAGGCGACGGAACAGAAGCCAACAATAAAACGGGTTTTGGTATTTTTATGAGTACCGAGGACGAGACGAGGCTGGGGAATAAAGTCGGTGACGAGTGAGTATGAGTGCGTAGAGTGCAAAGAAATAACGAAACGTAGCGGTGAGAGGGAGATAGATAGATAGATGGAGTTGGAGGGACGGAGGGAAGGAAGACGAAGAGCCGGGCAAAAGCATCGCAAGCGAATAAACGTTGGCGAAGGGCCAAAGACTCGGTTGCCGCTGGCACTAAAACTTAATTTGCGTAATGGCGTGTTTAAAATCTGTGGTTCGGATTTGTACTAGTTCAATCACTGGTATAAAAAAAATAACTAATGTAAATTCGCGTCATTGTGTCGATCAACGGTGAACCGGAGCGAGAGAGCGAGTGGGAGAGTGAAGGAAGGAGGGAGGTTCAAAATCGATCCATGTTGTGGAAAACGTGGGTAGCAAACATCCTGACGTCTTTGGCCTTCGCCATACATCAGGCGGGTCTACCTCATACTCTGATCCTTCCTCTCTAACTTTCCTGTCCTTCCGGTACACTCCACCCCTCTGAAAAACCAACCCTCATCCACCTTGATCCTCGTGGAGAAATATCCCGTCGGCCCACCGGAAGCTCTTCCTCCTGCGTCACTCTCCCTTCCTCTTCCCGTCATTGATGACCTTAAAGGGAACGTTCGATGAGCGCCGTCCAACTAATTGGATATTTGAAAAGTTCCGAACAAAAAAGAATAGTAAGATGCACGAGACTTTATTGAAGCTTATGAAAAAATGAAGACGAATGAAAATACGAGTCAAAGACCACAGTCAGCTTTTATGCATAATATTTAATCCTATCGGTAAAACGTGGTACTGCGCGAGGGTTGCAGAATACAGGGCATCGAATGTCGCGAACCTTCCACTAAAGTCGCTCTATAGGTATGTAGTCCTGAAATCGTTAACATTCCATGAGAAACAAAAAAACAAGAAGTTCCTTGGGAAACGACATCGCCGAGATGCGTCCGATACGAGTTCGTTTTAAAACTGTACGGATCTCCGACAGGAGCCCCTGGCAGAAATTGCGAAAGAGAAGAGAGTGAGAGGAGTGAGAGAATAGTTTATGGAACAGTAGAGAAGGAATGAAGGAAACGCGGCGTTTGATCGCGTGGCAATTCTACGTCTACATAGATTAAATACGTAATGAAATATATGCACAGGTTATAGCCAGTACATAACTGGACACACTTATCTACTATAGTTTATTCTTGATATTCGGTGCTATGTGAAAACACAAGGCGACTCGTCACACCGCACGCTCGTTAACCGTCAAGCCGCAATCGGTCATTCCGAAGTCGGATATGCGGCACAAGTATGCGCATGCGCAGTTGAAAATTCAACGATTCAAAGTGCGTTTAGCTGTCCAACACCGTAACTGATTCTGATTATCGGTTTCTAAAAATAGTTACACAAGTCTGATTATACATCTCTATGGAGTTCAAGGTGCAACCAAAACGAGAGTCATACGTGTGTTTGACTGATATAATGGGAAATCATGCTCGGATCTGTCTAAGTATATCTGTATATGGGGAATCCGTAATAACGTTGGGTCCTCGACTACGTCTTACGAATGCCCTGGATGCATCCAGGGATGACAAAGGCTATAAATCAGACGCTTCGCGGAAAGTAGACACGTAGGTGATTCTACGAGGGGGTGTAAAGAGGGGGGAGAGAGGGTGGGGGGGTTGGATGTGTGTTAGACGGTCGAAGGAAGGTGGTTCAGAAATCACTATAAATGGTAATGGAGAGAGCGGTCTCTCCTCGCCTCTTTCTCGAGAGCTAAGAGATCTCGGAAGTAGAGAAAGTAAGGCGTTCGCGAATCAAGAGTGCTGGAGCGGTGTGGATGAGAGATAGAAAGTGAAGTAGGGGTGGGTCGGGGGGTAGTAAGGGGATGAGAAACCGCACGAGAGAGGGTAGATAGAAACAACCTGCGAAGAAAGCGGAAACGTACCGAAGAGCGATGCCGGCTGGTTCGAAAATGTAATATTTCATCCAGCTCTAGCGTAAATAATAACACTCGCGCCCCGACGCCCGGCGTCGCTCTCTACCTATATTCTACTGTTACGACCTCACGCGTGGGATCAGGCAGTACGACGATCTCGCTTTGAGATACGTACAACGCTACCAGTATCCCATGGACGCTTGGAAATTCATCGTCTTCAGTCTTATCAATGTACATGTGTCAAAGATTTTGCGACACGTCGTCTCTAACGCTTTAGGTTTCCCACGTTTCCTGATAAGACTCGCAAGCCCTCAGGATATTTGAGGAGCGAGAGAGTGCATTGCGAACGTACTCCAACGGGTGATTTGCAAATTGCATTTCCCATCCTATTTCAATCTGCTCTACTTTATTCAGGTACATACGGTTACGTGTGAAATATATATAAAAGCTATATATAAAATGTGTCATCTTTTTCTGGGCCACCCTGTCGATCATGAATTAATATGAAGAAATCAAAAATGGTTTTTATCATATGTACCGTCAGCTCCAGACTGTTGATAATATAATGCTTCTGCTACCTGCTCTTCGCTTATGATTATTATACTTTTCTTTACCTCGCGTTAGCGCGAAGAGGTTCGCAAAAGTTACGTCATCTCGAGGTACGGAGGAATTCGTAAAGATCGACCATTGCATTATGCAAGAGGGATAAATCGAGAGACGTTGCTACTGCTATGAAGCATTTTCAAGACCTTTAGCCGTGGATACCAGCCCTTATAAGCGCTTACGTGCATCTCGACGAGCAGCGTTAAACTTCATCCTAAATGCCAACGAGAAACGTGAAACGAAATTGTAGCAAGCGGTGCATAAGGATCCTGTTAAGTAAGTGTATACGTATACTATAGCGGGCACGGGTATATTTTATTATCACGACCTTGTAGGAAATATCTTTTTACGGGTTAGCGCCGATTAAAAAAAAATAAAAGGGAAAGATGGCGTAAAAGAAAAAAGGGAAGCGAAGGAGATGATATAAGATTTAACAGCAAGTTAGGTTAGGTCGAGGGAAGTGATACCAGATCTGACGTGGATATTAGCTTTCTACATGGATAGTCTCAATACGTAAACATACCGACAGCATTTTTTATCGCAATAATCAAACATCGAGCATCTCTGCATACCTGAAACACAGAAGGATAGGGCGGTTAGATATATATATATATTTTTCTTTATTTTTGTTTCCATTAAGAGATTGCACGTAAAACATACAGTTCAGAGATATCATTGTCTCTTATGCATTCACGCTTTATCTTTTCGCACAATTTGCAAGAAAAAAAATGAAAGGACCATTTTCTTTTTTTTTTGTCACGAACAAAGATTTCTGGCCAATAGCACTCTGTTATCATTGTGATTGTGTTTGATGGCGTGTGTGTATATGTGGATTTGATTATTTTTATTATGGATAGATAGTGTGTGTGAATGTGTGCATTTGACAGTTTATTAGTTACGTCTTTATTCATTGATCGGCAGTGAAGATCGATTGGATGAATATGATTTATAGTGTTTGATGAAATTGAAAAAGGCCCTTCCATGAGAATGCCGGCGAATCGTAAATGCGGCCTTATATAGAGAGAAATCAACCAACTGGTAACGCGTGAAAATCCAGCTCACCTCGCCGTTACATTTTGTTACTCGGCTTAGCGGCACGGATGATCCATAAATTTATGAGTGTGGCAAATCGCGCGCGCGCATTTCCCAACCGCAAATCCCCCTTTAGCAAAAGCTTCGAGAACTGCCGTGGAAGATTGTTTTTCTTATTCGGACACGACTTGAATTACGAGGGCGGGGCCGCGCCACAACGGTCTCTCGACTCTCGACTTTGCTTTGGAAAAATGCGATATTCGAAATGCAAGCCATAAATTATTCGAGTTTCAAAATGAAAACGACCTGTAGGTATATACGGCTGATATTGAACTGGCGAAAATATGTAAGCGCGGATGAAACCTGTGTAATTTCATTCTTTATTCACAACTCGATCCCTTGGTTCGTCAGGGGGAGACACGTGCTGCGAAAAGTAATGAAATCAAAGAAAGAGGTATAAGAAGAAAAAATTGGTTCACTCGATTGTCGACTAACGAGGTACCGGAAAAAGAGCGCACGCGCGCGCGCGAGCGAGAGAGAGAGAGAGAGAGAGAGAGAGAGAGAGAGAGAGAGAGAGATTCTATTTTACTTCAATCCAGATAAGGACACTTGCGGAATAAGACGTATTTAAGAATTAACGTCCCAGGTAATGTTTCGAAAAGCCTTCTTTATATTACGCCCACGAATTTTAAAACGAGCTGCAGAATTTTTGTAATCGGGACAATACATCTAGCAGTGCGACGATTAAATCGTTTTAACGTCGATAACGTGCACGCAAATTTACCTTTTACTTTTTTCATCACTTTTTTTACCTTCGACAATTTCCACCCACATACCCACCTCTCTGAACCACCCTCGAAATGCATCAGATTTAATCGAACTCGACCGAGTAGCAAGCGTGACTGTGCTCGGGTATCGATCGTTAAAATGCAGTAATGGCGTCGAATCGACTAATCTTGGCCGGTTTGCAATTTAGATGCAATTTAAAAGTCCAAGACTTTTCGGTTCGTCCATTCCACCCTGTATGTAATGTAGTGTCTCTATCGTTATCTGAAGCTAAAACGATTTCGCCGTTGGATAGAGAGAGCGCGCGCGCGCGAGAGAGAGAGAGAGAGAGAGAGAGAGAGAGAGAGAGAGAGAGAGAGAGAGAGAGAGGGACAGAGAAAGAGGAAATCAGAAATGCACACCTTGAAACGGGAGAGAGGAGTCCGCGAATTGACCGAATTCTAGGCAACCTACTAGAATCTGCAGAAGACAGAGAAATACAGAGTGAGAGAAAGAAGGAGATATGAAAAGGATGTGTGTCAGAAGGAGAGAGAAGCCAAGCAAGTTCGTTCACAAGAAGTAATGGGCTAAGCTATCCTGGGAGACTTTCTGATAAGCCATCCGTTTAAACTTGCGACTCGGTTCTCGTAAGGGTCGGAGAGGCCAACCGGGCAGAGACAAGTTGGTGGGTGCATATCACACCGGAGCGCGAGCAAAACTCGACGGAACTCCGTTCCGCGGCGCATACGTGTTTCAAATAAATTCCTTCTACGTGTTCGGAATCCGCGCGTACCGAAACCCTGCGGCAGGGATGATTTAACTAGTTCGGTGGAACCGGATAAGTCGGAAGCGGCAGAAAGCACGAAAGATAACTGTTCTACCCATCTGCACTTATACCAACTGCACCTCGTTTCCCTTATATGAATTAAGAAGTAACGTCACAGAGGCTTTAACATCCGGAATGTACATCAGTAATGCGGTTTACGGTAAGCGGCCGACGTTCGTACTTTCCTGCTTTCAAGTATTAATGATTTAACTTGTCTCTTGACTCAGTCACCAATTTTTCCCATAATCCAATCGCAGCTGTTATTGAATCGTCTGCTCGGAGTAGGATGCAGTAAACCAGAAGTCGAAGCTTTTCGAATTTCTAATCTTGCAACCTTGAACACGTTGCACCACCCAACCCCTCAGTTAAGATTGCAGAGACGCCAAGATTGGATGATCGTAATTTCGCGAATTTCCACGAAGACTTTTCGCGCTTCGGATTTGACGGTAACACGATAGGTAGTTGAGGAGGGGGGGGGGGGTTAGAGGTGGAAGGTTGCAAGAACCAACCATTTTGAAAATCCGAAATCGATGCTTCGTGAGAACTCGCCGTGATGGTTTTATATCGTGAGTTGACGACGACCAGTGACTTGTGAAAATGGTTGGATGAGGGGTGGTAATCGGGGGGGATGGAAAAGTTGAAACCTCTTCAGAAATCTTTCGATTTGACTCGCTCTCTCTCTCCCTCTTTCTTTCCTTTAATATTTTTTCTCTTTCTTCCTCATACACTTCTTTTTACGTATTTCTTCTTTCCTTTACACTTCCCGCACAGTAAAGACCGTCCTTATTTCACCGCCAAAATAAATAGAGCGTATTTCTTCTGGGAATGACAGGAAATTCAATAATCTCGTCGTAGAGGCGACACTGCGCCTTGTGCGTTGTGTCGAGCGAGGAAATAACTGAACGTCGTAACCTTCGAATTTCGGTATAACGAAGACGCGTTTAATTTCAGCAGCGACAATGGTGAAATTCTGACGAATCGGTGCAAAGCACTCATATCTCACTCGCTTTAGGTACTGTTTTATTACAGGTGGTGCTACAGACACCAAGTGCTGCAAACTTTTACGCTCTTTCTATCATAGCCCTATAGATAACTGCTTCTTGTGTAAAGGCTGTTTTACAATGAATGCGAACTAAACATTCCGCCAGTGCAATGTAGCTGGTTACACGTCCCCCCGGAACGATAGAATTCCACAAAGACTCCTAGTCGAGAAAATAATTAAAAACATTATTATTCATTTCTAACGAAAGAAAAATAAGGAAGGAGAGAGGGCGGGCGAGAGAGAGAGAGAGAGAGAGAGAGAGAGAGAGAGAGAGAGAGAGAGAAATAAAATATGACAGAACGTACGATATAGTGATTTTCGAATTTTATTAAAATCGCTAGTATGAGAATTGCAAAAGAGGCTTGAAAAATTGCTTATTTCGGGTTAACAATTACGCGACTAATCGTGAAGGGAATCGCAAAAGCCAAGTACGCCTTAGGGGGCAGCTTACAGGCGCGTTTACATGTAGAAGTAAAGTATGTATATTTTCCTCGAGTAACAAGAGGAACCATGGAAAGGTACGTCAGCCAACCATGGGGCTAGAATAAAAATTTCATATATGTAAAAATATTCAATCGACTCTCTCTCTCTCTCTCACACACACACACACACACTCTCTCTCCCAGTTCGCGAACTCCAGGTTCCTGAGGACGCTCTATCTTAGATTGCCCCAGGAAAAAGGAAAATCTTCCCAAGCGTGCTAACGTCCTCTCACCCCCCCCCCCCCTCTCACTCACCTCGACTCTCTCCTTCGTTCTTTCTCTTTCGCCTGTTCTATTCTATTCTTCCTAGTATACCTAAGCTACGTGCTGATTCCGTGCTCCGGCGCCTTAAAGCGCGTACTTTATTACTCCGTAGACATTAAAAAAAAATCGCACAGACAGGGATCAGACCAAAGAAAAGAAAGACGAAGACGGCTCGCTCCAGAGAATGAAGAGAGGAAGACTGAGAATGACGATGGTAGATAAAGCTCAAGATAGAACAGACCGTAAAAATTGGTTGGCACTTTCACGTAGAAGTCTTCTACCGACAAAGAGAACCGTCTCTACGAAGAAGACCCTTTTCCCCTGAAGTCCCTTTGGTCCTCTTAGTCCTGAGTTTACATGCATGAGCGAGTAGCATGGATGCTGCATAACGTAGGTCGAGATTTACTGTGAAGATGCGCATCTCCCATACGAACATTTACAGAAATACACTTTTCTTCCAATTTACACATACACCTTACTCTCGGACCTACATCCATACGTATTTATACGTATATCCCTCTTTGCATAATTGATAACTTCCAAATTTCCCCATTATATATTCCCACTATATATATATATATATATAATACATGTATATTGTTTCACATACAAAAATTACACATAAACTTTTTCATTTTATGCCCGGCATGTACTTACTATATATTCTTTACCATATTATACTTTTCCCCTCATTTGTCCTCTTCTAGCTTTCGTTCACTTATTACAGAGATATGAAAAAAAAGTCCCATCGATCGATAAGACTTCCGTACTTTTCATTTTGCTCATTATAACGATCGACCAGTCGTTTGATTTTACCGAACGCAAACTTCATTTCATGTCTCGAATACTTTACGTCCACCATTAAGCTCACGGAATTCATGAGCAGGTGTATCAGAGAGACATAAGAGTAGAGTACATTCTACATAAAAATACCAGCATATGTGCACGTATGTTTTCGACACATTGAATTAGTGAGAAGAAGAGAGGGAAAAGGAATGAGGTAGCATCTGAGTAACTGAGGAGAGAGAGAGAGGAAATGTACACCGAGAATGACTCAATTCTTGGCACAGAAGTTGATATGTTGCAATTACGTCACATGGCTTGCATACCTCGCTGCATCGTTGCTCTAATCTCACGCAGAATCCAGATGCACCTTTATCAGCTGTTCCGTACGCGGATACATTTCTTTACGTTTTTCAGATTCGAAAATCTCATTTCCGGTCGTATTGCTACTGCGCGATTCTACAGAATCTCGGGATAATTTGTTTAACTTCGTGGATGCTGTGTATTCACGGTGACCGGGCATACGTATGGGATGGAAAAACGAGTGAGAATGAGAGAAGGAGATATATGTATGTCTATACGAGAGTAAAAAAGAGACAAGGATACCTACAGTGCC
The DNA here is from genome assembly GCA_030142635.1 of Trachelus troglodyta. Taxonomy (NCBI): domain Eukaryota; kingdom Metazoa; phylum Arthropoda; class Insecta; order Hymenoptera; family Cephidae; genus Trachelus; species Trachelus troglodyta. The sequence continues at coordinate 118,377 of JARQTJ010000750.1, forward strand.
ATCCGCAATACCGTAACTTAATAATCTCTGATCAAACACTGTTCCATCATTAATTATCGTTGGAAATCCGAGTTTAAAGCAACCAGTCCAGTACGGTCAATCGATACTATATGCCCAGCAAATACATTTGGCAAATATGAATACACGCGTGGTTTGATCAGTACTTTCATGTAAACCGTTGGGAGGTTCTAGCTACTAGCGAGCTAGGTGTTTAATCAAACTCTATGTACTTACGATATACCAATTAAATTTCACGGCACGCAACGCGTACGAAAAACTGTTGAAGCTCCCTGTAGGTAAAAGATTTTACTCACAAAAGTCTAAAATTTCATCTGTGGTAATATATAATAAAACTTTTTCAAATTATCATACAATCCGGCAAATTTTTTCATAATGCATTCAACACTGTTTCAGTCTTTATGATCGGATAAGAAAAGCATCACGTGCGCATCTGCCGCAAGAAGTGCTGCCGGTAGTACAAAACGAGAAGAGAAAACGGCCGTGCGAAATCGGTAATGTCTGTTATCAATCAAACGCACCGCGACTTGAAAAATTCCCACTGGTAACATGTGTCAGTGGCGTAGCGGTTAATGGGTTCCCATTATGAGACGAGACAGCGGGGTGCGGGAAAGACACTGCGGCCGATAGATAAGCAATTTGTCTGTTAATCTTCATCTTTTCTTCTCGTTCTTTCCTGTTAGTCTAGGGGGCACCGGCACCTGCCGCCCATTCCTTATCTCATCCCATAACCGCGTTTTCCTCATTTCCCTCATATATTTTCACACCACGTCTCGTGGCGGATTTACTACGTCAAACCCTCGAGGGTCTCGTTAAAGCCGTTGCCTACAGTTGGGATGATCCTGAGAAGGACACCACCCTCTTCCCCGCCCTTCCGTTTCACTCCTTTATCATGTCCTTCTTGGACTGCTTTTTTTTCTTGATTATCTTTCTTTTTTCTTATCTTCTTTCTTTCAGCCTGAAAATCCCATCGCGGGCTGTCGAGACGAGTTTCGAAGACGTAAAATTAATCGGCTCCAGGGGAAAGTCCAACCCCCGCTACTAGCTAAGGTATAAAAGTTGCAACGCGCGACTCTCCACCACCTCTCCACAGTTCTGTACCTTACGCAACAGTGATGTTAACGCGCATTCCAGGTGCCCGTTTTGTACCAAAGTTAACCCCAAATATTTATTACGGTACCGTTAAGTCCCCCACGAAATATAAATATCGTCGAGGAACTTTCATGATTTCGAAACAGGAGCCCGTTATGCTGTAGCAGTTGGTTCGGTAATTTTTATTCAAAATGACCTATCCGTACGACGGGAGGGAATCAAAAAGTTCGCCACGAGGTACCAATTTCGACGTTCTCTCTGATTAGGCAGGCCGCGTCGAGGCGAACCCACCAACTTTTTATGTCGTTAAAATCTTTTACGCCGGTCACGGCTCTTATAATTTTTGAAAAAACTTTTTACTCTCTATATCTTCCTTTCTTCTCGCCCTCCAACGTATAACAGCTCCTCGCATTCATCAGAGGCTCGGAATTCAAATTTCCTCCGTATAAATATATACGTACAATGAAAATAATATTTAATCGAAATTCTCAACGAAGGACGATAGAAACTTGGTAGCGACAGTCTCAAGGACCAATTACACCTTGTATGTTCAATGTGTACAAAATTTTTCCAAAAAAAATTACGTAATATTGCCGAAACGTTTTTTTATTCGTCCAACTGGAGCAACCTTTAGAGTTAACGATATTACCGAATTAGAGTTGCCGTGACACGGTGAACAGCTGCCGCGTGGGCGACATTGCTGAACGCCTACGCGACTCTTTGTGGATCCAGTGTCCAGTACTGTGTCCGAGTGACTGTGCATCACGAGCAAATAGCTGTGCGCTGAATAAACCAGTTGCTTATTGGAGTTCTCAGGCGTAATGGTGTGGGAGGGGGGGGGGGGGACAAGGATCGGTGAGAGGATGGAGAATTTTTATAGCACGAACTACAACAGTGGGGTGTGAATTAAGCTCATATGCAAAATGTAAGTATAGTTGTGACAGATTGCGCACGACAAGTGCGGACGAGGCGCATAAAATTCATAAAGTATGCAAAATGCGAATGCAAATACGAGCGATATGCATGAAAATGGGCGAAACGCACGGAAATATTGGTTATGAAATTTTGACGCTCCAATGTCACATTTAATTCGTCCCGCTTGTCTGTTTCTGGGCGACGCTGGAACAGCGAGAGCTCGTGAAATTTTTTTTCCCCTTTATTTTAAGCTTCCTTTCGCACCGTTCGGTTTTGTTGTTCCTCGCGCGCAAAAATATATTGGTATTGGATATGATATAACACTGGCGCCTTGTGTTGTACAGTTACGTATCGAACGTATCACCGAACTAGTATTGGTCGTCTGTTGAAATGCGAATGAAAGGAGAGAGAAGCGGGTATACGCTGATTAATTAAAAGTTTTACTATGGACTGACAATTAATTTGAAAATTGCCTTAGTCGAACTTGACGTGAGGATTCAATTTTTCAAAGTACATAAACATAGCACGAAATATTCTAAAGGATAACAAAGCTTCTATAGCTCAAATCTAAATTCACCATATTAAATTCGCAATGTCGAAATTGCAGGATAAAGAAACTGGGCTTCTGTATACACAAGTATGACTGATCAAACGTATAATTTTATCAACATTACAAGGCTAATCGATGGGTGACGTAAGTCAAGCAAAAAAAAGTATCGATACACATTTCAAAAATATTTATTTCAGGACACTTCAAAATTTATCGCGCGTGTTATTAATCAAGAGAGTCTCGAATACTTCTACTACGAAGGGATCCTTTTAAAGCGAATTTGAAATTAATTCCTTTTCCATGGCACCCATTCCTTCTTTCATTTTGTGCAATCCCAATGATTTGACGCTTTAAGAAATCGGTAGGTACCTGGGTACCTATTCACAAAGCTTCAACGAATATCCACTTTGAAAGGGCTCCGAGTTGGTTCTTTCCCTTGAGGCACCATTGACTCGGAAATTTCAACGCTTTACATCACAAGTCCGTTTAATTTCGGAATTTTCCGACCTTTCGCGAAAACCGCGACGCAACTCGTCAGGACTTGGTAACCTTCGTTCATTACGAAAACGTCGAGAAATTGTTTCAACCGCACACGCGTTTACACGAAATGCGAGAGAGCTCGGCATTTGGTTAAAAAGACATTTTCGAAACAAGGTCGACAAGTACAAAGTTCCATTTGCCGACGGCGTCGAGTCAGTCAGCAAAAGCGTAGCGACGGCTTACGTCATAACAAATAACAATTTACATAGAGATGGATATACCAGCGAAGTCCCTTTGACGTCATTACGATAACCAAATATCATTGTGTCCCAAAGATTCCTCAAAGTCGAAATATAACGCTTCGATGTATATTTGATGCCTCTACCTCGTATCCTTCATAAATTATTACAAGGCCTATATTCTCGAAGGTGTATCGATGCAGGACTCGGGTATAAATCAGAAATCAAAACCAGAACCCATCCAGTGCACTCTTCTCAAAAGGATTCTCAGGAAGCAAAATCCAATTTTATCGAAAGGAATAATGATTGCAATTTCCGGTCAATAGGCAAAAGATCAGAAGTTTGATTTGAAAGTAAGCATCGGTCGACGCTACTTGCTAAGCAGACATGCAGAATAATATGTACACAGAATGCAGAAAGTAGGTTCAAAAATTACAAGTAAATACAAAAAAAAACAAAGTTGCGCTTCAACATTTGGCCCTGGGTGTACGTATACATATAATACGCATACTCCCTATATTCTGGGTCCCAGTTAACAAGGTACGTATACGTACGAAATATCGATATACGAAAGCTTAGTGCTCTCTGAACAAACTACTAATACCGGTACGTTTTTAGACTCCATTACGATTTAACGTTCCTCAAGTACATCACGCACCAGCAGTTAACTCGATCAGGGTTCAAAGACGACAAGCTTGCAGAGATCGTTAACCAACAACTTGGCGTAGACAAACATCTAAGCGCGCGTAGCGCGCGAGCTTCCCACTCTCTGTTCACGAATCGAGATATGTACGTAGATACGAGAAACAGAGAGAGAGAGAGAGAAAGAGAGAGAGAGAGAGAGAGAGAGAGAGAACGCGAGAGGGAAAAAAAGAAGGAGGAAAAACATAGAGAGCTTTTGAGAAGGAGCGCCAGCTATACCAGGAAAGCGTAAAGCTCACAAGGAACAGAACGACGATTAAGTGACAGCTGCTACCAGCCGAGCTTCGTACTACCGAGTGAATTTTAAACTTGCAAAGAGCGAAGGAAGGAACTTTGTATCCGGCTGTCAACCGTGTACACAGAACACGAATACGAATGAGAATACAGACTAGGTCCGTCGTATCTTTACTTTACTCAATTATACTGTAAGCTTTTTTTATTTACGCGGTAACCCGTTGTCGGCTATTTGTGCGACACTGTGTAGACATCAGTGGGAATGACACGAAGGGATCGCAATGGCACAAGAAAGCCTGAAAGAGATACCTTTAGATTTTCCACAATGCTAACTGACATGACGGTACGTGTGAACGTATATAATATATATGTATATATATATATATATAAATGTATATATCGTCAATTGAATGAAGAATCCTTTAAGGACGAGTGTGTGCGATTATTATTATCGTTTTCCATAATAAATTATTACCGTTCACATTATGTTTAAATGATTTTTGAAAAAGTCAAATTTCTTGAAAGAAATTACGGATTATCTGGCTGTGTCAAGGAATCTGCATTACTCTCTATAATAAAAAGAGAACCGTAAAGAAGAAGTCGTCGAATATTTTATGCAAACAAACAATCCCGAGGAATGAGATGGAATAAAAGAAAGAACAGCTTGAAATTTTAATACGATCTCATAACGATCTTTCATTTACGAATTTCAATCGTTCATCTATTTACGGTATCCTGTAATATATCACAGTATATACACAGCATCGTGAGGTACCGGTATTTCCGATTCTTTGAAAAGGTAGGAAATTAAGAGGAAATAAAAAGAAATAAAACAGGAAGCTAAAAAAGAAAAAGATAGCTATCTGGAACCATACGGACCGAAACTATATACTATATACATATATATACACGTGAAAGGAAGGAGCGTAAAGACGCAACGTCATTCCTCTGGTTTCAGTTCGGCAAATGGATATTACTCGAGGACATGCGCCCTTCTGCCTTAGCTAGTCAGGTTAGGGTGGCGGTAAAGGTATGAGCGCGGAACGAGGCGAGGTTAATGGAGTAGAAACAAATTTAAAAACCCCCGTTCGAGTTTCGCAAGGGAAAAAAAGAAGCGTCAGAGACCTATATAGAAACAGTGTCCTCTTCCCTCTATGTATACATGCGGATCTTATATAGAGATATACCTGAAGGTATAATACACGCATATATATAGAGAGAGAGAGGTCTCTACCTATAGGCGCAGAGGGTTGAAATAAGTAAGCTAAAGTACCCTCTGCATTGTCGCAAGATTTCTTCCTTTGTGCAGAAGCATCCGGTTCTAATTCTTCCCCGACTCTTACAGCACTATCGTACCTACATAAGAGTGGTTTGAGTCTTTCCCTACTTCGTTTTTTCTCAGTGCCTTTCATCCAAGGATTAAATTACCCTCGGCGAATATTACCTCCACGAGGACTGGTAGAAAGGGCCCAACCAAATGGACAAGACATGTACCAACTGCGATCAATTACTTAAAAATTGTAGCCAATATAATAACACGTTTCCTCCATAACAAAAGCAGACGCCATACGGATGCCTTGTAATATTAATTTTCATCTTCTGTATCATCGTACAGTGTATGTGACAAGGCAGGGGCGAAGTGAAATCGCAACGAGCGTATGGGAATTGCGTGTGTAGCCAGCTATAACTTTATTCCACTAAGGAGAGACAAATAGCCGATGGCGTTGGGGCTTTGCTTAGTAGTATATTCTCGCGTTAGTATCAGTTTAATATAAAGCGATTTTACGAGCCGAATAAAAAAGCCATTAGTCGCTCCCGATTGGACTGTTGCAGTGGGCAGAGGGTGGGTTGTAGAGGGTAGCTACGGACAGGGGGTTGGAAAGGAAAGCTTACGTGTAGATATATAGATATATATGTGTGTATATATACAGTTCTCGAATTGACGTACATAATAGAGGTGTTTGTTTTTTAGTAAAGAAAATGGCGTCACGATTGTCGTCTCGCCTATTCTTCGTCTCCCTATTGCCGAAACTAAGGACCATTCGATGCCGAATGAGGATGACGTACTACAGTGATATGGTAGAGGGTGATGTGAAATACCGGAAATACTCGGAACTCGTGAACGGAAGTTAAGGGACTCGATCCTACGATTTGTCAGAGGAACCAACGAGATGTGGAACGCCGGAATGCTGGAACTACGAAAGGAGTCATGTATTTCGGATATCCTAGCTAACCTGTGTATAAGGTATATAAACACATGTATATACTGGTATCGGTATAGGATCGTGGCACGGGCTCTTTGATTTTTATGGCCTCAGCCACTGATTAAATGCCCTACCAGGCCTTTATGTACGTTCAGGCGTACGGTATTTTCTTTGATACACTTTCCTCTCGATATCTCCCATCTTTTCCTCCGACTGCTCTCGTGCTCCTGTCTTAACGGAATATCTCATAAAAAGTTCCTTCAATTTTCCTCTCATTCTCTTGGAGCCTATAGTATATGGATCGATAACGCCGAAATATCGTACAGAATTCTTTACCTTTCTCTTTCTCTCTCTCCCACTGTGATGGAATAGAAATTGTTAGTAATTTTCAATAGCAGTATAATTGAACGTTTTTTTTTTTGAAAATTTATTTTTTTGAACCTGTGCCAGTATCTTTTTAATAAACAGTAAAAGACAGTTGCTCCCGTTATATTTGAATGTGGATATTACAGAATATTGAGTGTTTTTTATTTTGTCCCTCGAAGAATACGACGTCCCCGTCGCGACGGAGATCTCTACGAAACTTACGATTCTCGTAAAGCAGACGTCTAGAACGAGTCTACCAAACACAACGAATAAGATTCTTTCTTCTCAACGTACTCCAAACATCCCCATATGTATATCGCGGGCGAACGAAATACTGCGCAGCCAATAACAACGGTTTATCGTGGTAGTAAAGCTTGACAGTGATTGCGCCATGGAAAGTGTTCACATATAAGAAAAAAAAAGGAAAAGCTTTTGACCCAGAGAAAGCGAGAAAGAGGGGCGTGAGGAGAGAGGAGATTGAGGTATCGGATGATCCCCAAAAGCTGAGCAAGAGGAGAAATTTGGCCAATGTGATAGGATGCTAGAGATTTACACAGCCGGCACGAAGGTCCGGGGGAGGAGTGAAATAAAAAAGAGGACATTTTTGAAGAAGAGGGAAGGGGAGGTTAGAAGTGGAGAGGGTTGTTTTTCGCGGAGGTTATTTTCCGGACGGACGAGTTTGTTGGTTCGTCGACTTGGGTTTAGGGTCGCATCTCATCTTAAGGTATATACTCTTCTCTTCTCTCCGTCCCCTCTCTCTCTCTCTCTCTCTCTCTCTCTCTCTCTCTCTCTCTCTCTCTCTCTCTCTCTCTCTCGCTCGCTCTCTCGC